>CM062613.1:35559231-35604231 GCA_025617555.3 Puccinia polysora | reverse complement strand
TGACAATAAATTTTTCATTTTTTGAGATTGAAAAAGAAATTTTATGACCATTCCAAAGATTTTTTGAATGAAAACCAATCAATTTGGGGAAAATTCCAAATTTCAACATGATTTCTAATTTTTCAAAATAAGAATTCATTTCCTTTTATAATCATTTTCAATTAACACATTAAAATCAGAATTAATGAGATTTAAAAGAACCACTTATTTCAAAGAATGAATGAAAAAATTATCAAATTGATTTACTATATTTGATTTTTGGAATATGTTCTCAGAAACAGATTAGTTTCACCATGAACCAATATGCAGAGGGTGATGGGCCATTTTATTCAGATAAAAATTTTCTTTTGAAATTAAAAGGAATATCCTTGGTTATTTTATACTCTTCAATTTTTAGTCTTCATTCACAAACCCAGGGCCAATTCATTGTGGACCATCACCTGCACAAATGAGGCATAATGTTTTTTGAATTCAATTGTGTTTCTGATAAATTCTTTTTTAAAATTGATGATCAATTTATTACATATGTGTGAACCAAACATCTAAAATAGAAGAAACCACTCCCTTTTACTTTAATTGAGCTTGAAATTTGAATTTCTTGGACGCTTCCAGGGAAGTTCTGGAGGCTACTTTGAGTAAAGTTTTCTTATAAGCTACAGAATTCTGTGGGCTTTAGGCATGAATTTATATCCTGGATTGATAAGAGATTTTTACTTCAAAAATTCATGAATATTTGGTTTCTGTGGATATGCAAATTTCACAAATTGGATTCAGGAAATTAGCTTTCAATCAAAATTTTACAAAACATGTTGTTTTCAAAAAAATTAATGATTAAGAATCAAAATCAAGAACACTTTTTTGGTTATGCTTGACTAGGAAACCAGTTGGTAAATGATGAAATTAAATTCTGGATTTCAGACCAATTTTAACATAAAATCAAATTTGAAATCTATCAAACTCAATTAATCATTCCAAAATATAAGTCAAATTCCCACTTTATTATTTAAAAAAACACTTGAATAATAACAACAGTATACCAAAAAATCATATATAATTGTTTGTTGAAATAATTTTTGCAAAAAAATTAAAATTAAGATGGAATAAATTTTTATTTCTCATCTCACTTGGAAAGTATGATGTGTGAATTTTGGGAATCTTGCATAAATAAAGCTAACAAGAAAATATTTATTTATTTCTGTTAGAAAATTTCTCCAAAAGATTTTTTAAGTTTATGAGTCTTTTGAACCAATCCCCAAGAAAATCCATGGCTTTAAATAAAGGAAAATTTCAAAAAAGCAATTTTTAGTTGTGGGAAGGCACCCTTGTCCTTAGAAAAACTGATTGGACTGAGAAAAATCAAAGGGGTTTTTTTGTGACTTTCATCAGTTTTTATTCAATGTGTGAGGTGTATATGTAAAATTTCAAGTGGCATTGATAATTGGATGAAATTGAATTTTCATTCCAAGGTTGTTACTGAGGAGGATTATTGAGGTCTCAGATAAGTAATTTGCTGCCTCATGTTGATATCATGAGATGGAATTGAGATTTTTATGCTTCCTGGGTAGTTCAATTTTCTTATTTTTAGTTTCGAAAAGAAATATTTTAATTTAAAAATAATCATCCTTGTTTCTTTACAAGGCTAATATCTTTCCAAAAAATTTACTGAAATAACACAAATGATGCCAAAAGGCTTGTTTTTCGCACAAATAATTGCTAAAATGACACCAAAAGGTGTTTTTGGAATCACATTTGAATTTGTTTAGTATATTGAAACCAACTGGCCTCCTTTGCTATGTCAGGAAGGTGTGAATCCTTTTTGAGGTTTAAAGTGGTGCCTTGGTTGGGAGAACACACCATTTGATGGTGTGTTGGGCCCCTCAAAAAAGAAACTAATTAGATTAGGGAATAGGTTGGGGGGAACTTTAAGCAGGCATGGCATGTTGAGAAGAGTACCAGGAGTTGAAAAGGACAAAGGCACTTTTAGGTTGGGATGGAGGCAGTGGGAGTTTGGGATGATAGGTGAGGAGGTTTTGGAGGAGGTTGATGCAGTTGAGTTGTTGTTAAGATTGAGGTTGAGATTTAGGGAAAGCTAAAATGGATGCTGAGGTGATTAAGGGGGTATTGGATGAGGTGGAGCTTTGAATGAGTTGGAGAGGATTGACCAGTGAACTGCAGTGAATGTGAGGAGGTGGAGTTGGACTTGAATATTTTCAAGTAAAATTAAATTATAATTTGTATTTTCTTGGGGGGGGGGGCTGAACATACATGCAGATAAAATAAAAAAATAAAAAAACAACAGCATTGGGGACCAGATACATTTTTGACCAAGTTCAAATATAAAATTTCAAATTTCAAACTGAGAATGATTCATAGGTAGGATGTAATCTCACATTGAGATAAATGAACCAGAAGATCTTACTGGGATGTCCTGGGGGACATGAGGGATAACATATTTGAAGAATTCATCCAATTCATCTTTTATCTTAGCCATTATATTGAAAATAATAAAAAAACAGAGGATCCAGTTGATGATTATCTTCCTTTCTTTTGAATTCTGGAGCTAGTTTGGAATTTCTCTTCAGCTGGCCCATCTTCCTTTGAAAAATTATATATTATGGTCAATTTGGACTCTAGATTGGAATATATGATATTTTGAATCTTTTTTGTCTTCATAAGCGTGAGAAAAATTCTGGTATGTTGGAATAGAATATTCAACAATTGACTAAGCATATTTTTCTGGGAGGTATTGATATTCATCAAATGAGCTCTGAGGTTCTTGAGCAGTTTTATCTTGATTGAAGAGGTATGAATCATGACAGGGGGGTGGAAGGCTAGCATGGAGTGAAATCAAATCATTGAATTTTATCAAAAATGAGTGGAATGGAAGCAGATTATCTAAAAGAATAACAAAAAATAAAAGGAAAAGATAAAACATGACTTCTCAGAGTGTAATCATTCATAATTTTAAAGAAATGGACAGACTGGAATTTTAAAGAGAGGGATGGATGTAACTTATAAAGAATTTAATGAATTGTAATGGTAAATGAATGAATTTTTTGCCTTTTCTTCTGTTAAAAATTTTATTTTCTTCAAGGTTAGTTTTTGGAATCAAGGAGAGGTTTGTCCCATGAAAAATCCAATACAACCTTGAAAGCCTTCAGTTCCCATTATCTGAAATATCTTGTTCAGTTATTCATTTTTTGGACAGGGAAGATCTGAGCAGGGAAATCCTAGGATATCAGCAATAACCAATTGGGTGTGCAAGTTGAATGTTCCATATCTAATTGAGAAAACATTCTATAATTGATGAAGATATGTGCCATTATCATTGAAACCCAATCAAGAAAGAGTGACAGGAATTTGGATAGTTTTATCAAACTGAGCTTTAAAAATTTCATTCTGAGAGACTTGATATTTTTCAATAATGTGTAATTGTTTTATGAAAGATTCCACGGAAGTGCAAAAATGTTGCTGGAAGCATAAGTATGGGAGGAGGTGGAGCTTTAGTCTTTCATACTGTGGATTGTGCAGACTGTGTATTCTTGGGAAAAATGTTGATTTTCCCATAAACCTTTTAAGATTAAACAATCAAATTTCAAATTGGGGACTGAAACAGATTCAAATAGTATCAAAGATATGGCCAGCTTGGTTGCATTTTGAACTAGCTGTCTGGAGAATGCTTGTCTTTCATACTGTGGATTGTGCAGTGTGTGTATGCTTGGGAAAAATGTTTAGTTTCCCATAAACCTTTTAAGATTAAACAATCAAATTCCAAATTGGGGGCTTAAACAGATTCAAATAGTATCAAAGATATGGCCAGCTTGATTGCATTTTGAACTAGCTGCCTGGAGGATGCTTTTGAAATGCTGAGAGTGAAGGTATGCTTATGTGATATGGGATGATGTATGCAGGGTGTGGTTGAGTAATGATCTTGGCCTTGATGTGTGAGTTTTGAGAAGTTAACATAACAGGCTGATTAGGTGGATGGAGGAGCCTGAGAACAAGTGGTCAAAGGGAGAGTGTCAAACATCTTTGGTGATCTCAGGAATGCAAAGCAGTAGAACACCACATGGAGTATTAGGATGTGATGCTTTCTAAGTCAGTACTGGTTTTTATTTTAGCACTGCATGAGGGTAGCCAGGGTGGTGTAAATACACTTTTTAATACAATAATCTGAGTCCATACACAAGGTGTGTAGCATGTTTCAACTCATAAACTGAGCAAGGGATGAATGAGTATCAAGAACAGCTATAAAAGTTAAAGACATGGTTGATGTACATTTGTCAATACCATATGTGTATTCTGAGGCCATAAAGCAAGGTGGTTTGCTGGCCAAGAGATGTAAGCATCAAGAACAGCCACAAACGATGAGAAATGCCGAGGGGAGTCTGTTGGCTTTCGACATGCCGGGCGCGGAAGGCTCCTATCTATCTTCAAAAGGGTCTGGCCGGGAATTGAACCCGGGACCTCACCCATGATCCGGCTGTCGCCAGGCCCTAAGGGTGAATCATACTACTAGACCACCAAACCTTGAAAACCACTCCAAATTGTCCAAATTTAACACACCACCTCATCCATCGATTTTTTCATGCTCATCTTTTACGGAATTGTCCCGTTCTTGGTTTATTCATATCTATTACCATGTTCACCGCAGATTGTTTTGTGACTTTGATTTTGCAGCGACTGCATCTGGGCCCTACATATTGACGTATGTATGTTACATACATACTCAGCCCGGATGGTGCTTAGAGTGTGTAAGGAAAATTCATATTTCAACTCAATGGAGACACTTCAAATTCGACGATGTTGCACCGGGTGAGTGTATGTTGAATTTATGTGGCTCCTTATATGCAGTATGTATATACGCCCTGGGCCACCAATTGCCAGTCATCCATGGACATCAATATTTAAATACCATAATACGTCATACTTGCACAATTCGACTTCTCATCTGAACAATGGTTCCTCAAGCTTTCATTGCCGGCGCTAAGCGCACTCCGGTCTGTCGATTCATTTCACTCGTTCTCTTCACTCGATTTGTGGTCTGATTATTTCGCTAACTCTTTCTGGTTTTGGACGATTGACCCAGTTTGGTGCCTACGGTGGTGCTCTGAAATCCTTAACCGCTGCCCAGCTTGGTGGACTGGCTTCCAAGGCGGCGTTGGCTCAATTGCCTGCAGAAACTGTCGTCGACCACGTTGTTTTTGGAACTGTACTTGGTTCAGATGCCTCAAGTGCTTACCTCGCGCGGCATGTAGGCCATCTAGCTGGGCTATCGGTCACCGTGCCGGCTTTGACCGTCAATCGACTTTGTGGTAGTGGCTTCGAGAGCCTGGTCCAAGCCAAGAAAATGATTTCACTGGGCGAAGCTGACGTGGTGTTAACCGGTGGGAGCGAGAGTATGTCACGATGTCCCTACACATTGTCTGGCGAGAGTCGCTTCGGAAACCGCTATGGGCTCGATCTGAAGTTGGAAGACAGTTTGGCACACGCTCTTATTGATCGAGTTCCCCATCCGACACCTATGGGGATCACGGCAGAAAATCTGGCAGAGAAATATTCGATCACTAGAGAGGTATCGCTTTTTTCCGCCTTTTAGGTTTTCTACTCTGCCTTCATTTCGTATTCATCTTCATTCTTATTGTGATACTTGTTTATTCATTCACTTCATCAAGACCAAACTCACATTAAGAACTTCTCACAGGACTGCGATCGTTTCGCCTTGGAAAGCCAAAAAAGATGGGAACAAGGAAGACAAGCTGGAGCATTCGAGCAAGAGCTTGTGCCGGTCGAATTGGTCTCACGTAAATCAACTGTCCAATTCAAGATAGATGAGCATCCTCGTCCACAGACGGACGAGTCATCCATCAAAAAACTTGCACCAGTCTTCAAAAAAGATGGAGTCGTCACGGCAGCAAACGCGAGCGGGATTTGCGACGGTGCTTCTGCAAATGTGGTCGTCTCAGATACGTGGCTGAAGAAAACGCAAATCCAGCCTCTGGCTCGAATTGTAAGCTACCACACTGTAGCCGTGGAGCCAACGATAATGGGCATCGGGCCCGTTGGTGCGATCAAAGGCGCTTTGAAGTCAGCAGGCCTAAGTATCGGTCAGATCGATCTCTTTGACGTTAATGAAGCATTTGCTGCTCAGTGGTTGGCAGTCGCCAAAGAGCTGGACCTACCTTTCGATCGCTCCAACATGTTTGGAGGCGCCATTGGTGAGTAAACCGTATGAATCTGCTCGAGCTGGGATCTAACAAGTCTCGTATATCCATAGCATTGGGCCATCCGCTAGGTGCCTCTGGAGCCAGAATCTTGAACAACCTGACCTATAACCTGATTCGTCTCAATAAAAGATACGCAGTCGGGGCTGCTTGCATTGGCGGGGGTCAGGGAATCGCGGTGGTGCTGGAGAGATGCTAAGCCTTCTAGCTAGGCTATTTAGATTATTTTTCAGATGCCCGTTTCATTTATATGATCAATCTGCACCATAAACAATGTATGCATACACATGTAGATACGCAATCCAATATAATTCAAAAAAAGAGGTGCTGAGCGCTTCCAAGCTTCAACTTTAATCATTTATTTGATAAGACAATTGTGGATGAACGGGAACGGTGGATCGCTCATAGAGCGCGAGAAGCCATTTTATACTGGAAAAAAAATATGCCGAAAGTCCCCGATGTCAAACCCGAGCAAGAAGGCCGAAGTGCGGTTGTCTTTAACCGCAGACACCACTCGTTTTCATGGGAAAAGCCTGCAAGTAGCGTAGGGATGGTAAGTACCACGGCAATGGCGATGCTCAGTCCAGCACCTTACTCACGTCAATGAATCAGATGACGCGTTGATCCCGAGCCCTTCACAGTCCAATGAGTCGCAACCACTTAGGATGGGTGTTGCAGCCACTAAGGCTAGAACACAAGTTAACGAAAGTTAGTGCCGAAATGGATGGCGCCAATCTGTAGTTTCTACTTTGACTGCTAGGCTATGAGCTTACCGGAGGCTTTAACATAAAACATCACCAGCAAAAGATTTCGGAAATCCATGTTTCTATTGGCCTGCAGTGGAGAAAACGCAGCGCAAGCGGTGAGGAAATGTGCACCTGGGTTGACCGAGTGAATGATCTAAGCCAAAGCCTTGTTGAGCGGAGAACCAAGGATAGCCGAAGGTGTTTTCGACGGAGCGGCGAAGAGGTGCAGGGGAGCCCCAAACTCCTTGCTGCCCGTCTTAATATTTATCTTAGACCACGATAAGCAGGCCCATGTTGAAGACGTGGCTATAATCCGCAGTTACCCAGGCCGCCCTTGGACTTTACAACTAGTGAGCCACCTGCTGACATTATTATACAGCCTCGTAATCCTACAAGGCATCTTTCGTGACGGTCTGTTTTGTACCGTTTTCTCGGCCCAGATGAGCCGCCGCCGACATGAGTAACTAAATATTTGACTACTGTTAATTGTTGAGCCCCGGGCCCTCTTACACGCCGGCGCACGTGCATGCACGTGAAGAACGTGATAGTTTTGCAGGTGTGATCCAGTGAAGTGGCACATACTGCTGAGTCGCTGACACCGGATACCGGCACGTGTATCACATGTTGTGAACGGTGGGGCAACCCTTCACAGGATGTGGGTTGTGGATGGCGTTGAGGCCTTTTTATTGCCAGTCCACAGATGCGTAGTGTGCAATGTCAAATCCAACTGCACCTTGTTTTTTGAAAAAAGAAAAACATAGATCCATATTCCTAACGATGTGCTGTATGTACATAAATATGTACGTCGGTCTTTGTCATGCATGCTAATTTCCGAGTGACACGAGGTCTAACTACTGGCGCTTTGTATTCGTTCCTAGAGGGTGCTGCTTGTAACGACTCAAAAGAGGGTAGAATCGATGATTCATTTCAATGTATATCTCACGGCTCGATTCTTATACTAAGTACACAGGTGGCTGGGCCGCAGTAGGGCTATCTGACTACAGTTAGTGACGTGGAATTAGCGACTACACCCCCCCTCACTACAAGGAACCAGCCGCCATTGCCGGCGTCGGCGCCCCGTGGGCCCCCCCGCCGGCGGGTGCGGAGCTCATCAGTGCCGCCGTTAAGCGGCAGTGAGCCCCTCGCTTCAACGGTTTCGTCAATAGTACATCAGCCAACTGGTCTGCCGCGGGGCACCACACTACACGTAACCAGCCTTGTTTCACGGCCTGGTTGGTTAGGTAGAACTCTCGCTCAATATGGCGCGTCCGCTTGTTAGTGCTGTTGTCATTAGCAATCAAGGTGGCGGCTTTATTGTCACAGAAAAGGGAACCAACCAGTTCGGTCAGCAAGATGTCCCGCAGTAGATATCGGAGCCATAGGGTATGTCGGGTGGCCACCCCCATAGCCATAAATTCAGCTTGGCAGGTTGACGCAGCAACCACGGTCAACCGTCTTGACTGCCAGTACACGGGGCAACCATAGAACTTGATTAGCACGCCGTAGGTTGAGCAAGAGAACTCACCTCCCCATCCAGCATTACTATAAGTCTCCAGGCCACGCCTACGGTCAGGGTAGAGTCAGAGAGGCAAGTCTCTCGTGCAGGCGAGGTATGCCACCAGGTGGCAAAGTCCATGCCAGTGTTCTTCCGATGGGTTTGCCAAAAAACGCGCCAAGAAGCCTAGAGCGTAGGCAATGTCCGGTTGCGTGCCGAGAGCCAGGTAGCCAATAGAGCTGACAAGAGACAGGTAGGCACTGCCTCTAGTCGAGCCACCTTTGGTAAGGACAGTGCTTGGGCTGAAACCCTCAGGCAGAGGGGTGCTTACCTGGCGTTTGTCCCAATGCTTCTGCACGATGCTGTCAAGCAATGAGGGCTGCAAGAGGACAAAACCCCTCTGGTCCCTCGTCACAACCATTCCAACAATACTCAAAAGGCCCTCTGACTATTTTACCTCAAGAGCAACCTTCAGTTCTGCCTTGAAACGCCTTAGTGCTGATGTGGAGGAGCCGGTGATAATGCCGTCGTTGACATGCATCCATATGAAACTGCATTTGCCTGGGTTGTGAAAAGTGTACACGCAGGAATCATAAATGCTTGGGACATGCCCTATCTGTGCAAGAACCACGCTGAAATGCTTCCACCAGCACCGTGCAGCCTGTCGCGTGCCATAGAGGGATTTTTTCAGTAAAAAGGCCTCCCCAGGGCCAACAGGAAGACCTTCCAGAGGGGCCACCCAAACCTTGCCATCTATGTCCAAATTCAGGTAAGCTGCTACCACATGAAAACTAAAAACTGACCAGTTGTCTGCAATTGTTAAGAGCAATCTCATTGAGCTGAATGTTGCCGTGGGTGCAAATGTTACTGTGAAGTCCTTGCCCTCCACCTGTGCAAAACCCTTTGCAACATACCTTGCTTTGAACACTATCTCATTCAGCTGTTTCTTCTTTGTGAACACCCATTTTGCAGAGAGCAGGCGCCTCCCCGGCGGAAGCTTGCGCACCTCAAAGACGCCTTTGCGGAGTAAATTAGCAATCTCTCTCTTTATTGCCTGCTCCCACAGGGCCCATTTGGGGCTTTTCTTGGCTTGTTTTTAGGTGGTGGGAGTCTCCAGGCCTTCCAACACTTCTGCCCAAAAGATCAAGTCAATTATCTTCCCCTGTTCCTTGACAATGGTCTCTCCTTCAAAGAGAACCAGTTGAAGGTGGTTGATGATGTGCCCAATGGAGCCTTTATTCAATTTTGCCTTGGTAAATAGGTTTTGGTTGCCAAAAAAGGCCCATGCTGAGCAGACAATAGTTTTGGAGGAGGGCAGGTAAAAGGCCCACCCTTTGCTGTCTTCCAGGTGACCAATCACAGATCCTGGTGTAGACCGGTCCTGTAGTTTGTTTCTTTTCTTGGGTGGGGTCAGCACAAAGGCTAGAGAGCCAAATACCTGCATTCTGTTGAGGCAGGGTCTTTCCCGGAGAAAACATTCAACAGGTGTAACAGAGCCAATTACCTTGTTTGGTAGCCGGTTCAGCATGTGGCATGCCCACTTAAGGACAAAGCCCCAGAATTTGTGTCCAAGGGGGCTATCATAAAGTATTGTTTGCGCCATGTCTTGCACAGTCCAATTGAAGCATTCAATCACCCCATTCTGGTGATGATGATAGGGTAAACTACGCTTGGCAATGATTCCCTGACAAGCAAAATGCTCTTGTAGCAACTTACCTTCAAATTCCCCTCCATTATCCAACTGGAACACCTTCACCTTTTTGGATGTCTGTTGCTCCCACTTTGTCAGCGTGTAAATGAGGTGCTTGGATGCCTCCGCCTTGGTCCGCAGGATGTGGACCATACTATAGGAGGTGCCAACATCTCTGATCTTCAAAGCAAAACGGCCACCACCCACCAAGTCAATTGGCATGGTGCCAATCAGGTCAGCACAGACTATGTCAAGAGGTCTGCAGACACGGTCCGTCAATGAGAGATGAAAGACCCGCAAGCCCTTGCACATGTGGCACAAGGGACACAATATGTCACCGGCCGGTAGCCTATTGGGCAGACCTCCTCCCAGACGTAGGTTGACAAGCCGGCAGATTTGGCGTAAGGAAGCATGACCAAAAAGTTGATGTCAGAATAACCGGGTCTTCTGGTCCTCCGTCAGTCCTGATTGATCCCATGCAAAAGCAGGGGAGGACTCATTGTGGGTTTGGGAAAAAATGTTCATTGCAGTGGGGTATGTGTTGTATGCCCTCATGGGTTTACTCAAAGGATACAAATTCTTCACAGGGTCATAACAAAAACAAAGAAGGAGCCCACCATTGCTGTCCAGAAGGTCAATGGAGTCAAAGTTCCCATTCAACGGGAGCTGCGTGTTTGCTTGCTTGAAAGCACCAATTGACAAAATGGTCAACCTTGCTTGCGGGCAAAAATAGACATTCTTAACTTTGAATATCCTCCCTTCCATCCCACCAAATTGCAGATCCCCAATCCCTGTAATGGAATTCCCTGCGTTGTCAGTTGCAACCTTGATTGGTATGGGTTTATCAAGGGTGCAGAATCTATGTAGGGCGTACAAGTCACCAGTTATGTTGTTGGAAGCCCCCAAGTGCCACATTGCGTCCTGTCCTCCATCACAGTGTTCATTGCCTCTGCCAAGGTGTTGGAATTCTGGGACCAGGTCCCCTTGAACCCAATTGTTGAAATCAAAAGATTGGTCAAGCGCCAAAGTAGTGGGGGCATTGGACCTGATTATTGCTTGGTTGGCAGAAGGGGAAACCTTCTCCGTCCGGTGTGGTGGAACATTTTCAGGGAGGCTTTAACTGTAGCGCGGCAGATAAGAGTCAGCACGTTGCCCCGGAGCTGGGAAAGGCACACTCCTTTGGGCAGAATTGGGAAGAGGGGGGGTCCGCGCAGAGCTATAGTTGTAGGTAACAGAGCATGCTGGGAATGGTGCTTCAGTATTCACAGGTGGCCGGTAGTTCTTATTGGATTTCTATGAGATTAAATAGAAGAAAAGACACAAAGAGGGCTCAGAGACACAAGAATTGGTTGAGAAGTGGGAAAAGGGATAAAGAAAACTCAGTAAGAAAGAAGAAAAGAAAAATAATAATAAGAAACAAACATCAAGTTAAAAGATTCTTGGCACATTGATCTGAGATAATATTGGTTAGAGCTTGAGCGGAGGTGAAGTTCAATTGGTTGAAAGAGTAGGCAGTTTCAGATCTTAAGAGGAAGATGAGTCAAAATGAGTTATAGGAGTGGAGATTGCAGTTGTTAAGAGACATGGTGAACAGTCTTACCAGACAGAATCTGTGATGAGGTTGGTTGTAGTGAGTTGAGAAGGAAGATCGGGAATTGAAGCATGATTTAGAGAAAGAAGAGATTAAGAGTGAAGAGTTGAGGACAAAGAGGAAAATTACTAATTGAAAGAGGTTGTGGATCACAAATAGAGGTCTTGGATGATCTAGGATGACGCGGAACCTCCCGAGTGAACTAAGAGTCTGTAACATGTACGTGAAAGCTCTGTGAGTTTGAGAGGGAGCGCGCTTGAGTCTAGAGTTTGGGTGACATCTAAGAGACTGTGAAAGATGGGAAAAGAAAGAAGAAAAAGAAAAAAGAAAGAAATAAAAATAGAAGAGAAGAAGACTGAAAACAAAAATAAAGAAAGAGAACAAAAGGAAAGAAAGAGAAAGAGAGGATGTCTTTAACATTCAACAGTTCTGCTGCCTCCAATTGACTGGGAAGTTGTCCCTGGAGTGCCCTGTCTTGAAACAATAGCTGCACCTGGTAAACAGGCGCGCCGCAAGGAAACAAGGATCATTGGGGTTTGTAGGACACAGTGTGTTGGGTGTTTTGAGGAAGGTTGGTAAAGTGATGTTAGCCTCCACAAGCCAAGGCATTTCCACGGACCCAACCGCTTGTTTCTGGCAAATGCATGACTCAAGCAATTGAGCCTTCTTTTCCAGAAACGGAGATGTGAATCCCACAGAGTTGTAATGGATTTCCATTTGCTGGTCAAAGGTCTGTTGTAGTGCCCCATCCGCTTGGAGGTTATTATGTAGGATGAGGCTAAGGATGTTGTCAACCAAAAACCGGATGCCCAGATCCCATAGCTCTCTTTCCTGGTCCTTCATGTGCAAGAGGAGGGAAGAGGTGTTTGGAAAAGAGGAGGGGTCTGTGGAGACCAGCCTGTCCCACGCCGCAACCTGCCCTGACTGACTAACCAAGCAGAAATGTTCCTGGAGGTATTTGGCAATATTTCCCCCGGCGCTGAGATGACCCAGGCTCCACAGTAGTTTGTTGTGGATGGCTGAGTGTATTATTCCTCTGGCAATCTTCTTGTTAGAGCCAATATGCAGAGTGGTCCATAGGAATTCCAGATCAGAAAAAAACTCAGTGCATAGCACTTCAAGACAGCGGGGCCAATATTGGTAGTTAGTCCCGTCTGCCTTCAGATAATCTTCATCCCGCAGCCGCTTGGAGAAAGATTTCACAAGTGTGGTTATGCGTAACTGCTTTTCATAGGCTGTCTTCCTCCTTTTCTGGCTTTTTTCACATTTTCAGGCTTTGCAATTAGAGATACACTCACACTGGAGCTTGTCCAGTAGGAAGCTTGTTGCCTGTAGGACTTGGGTGGAAAAATTGCCTTTGTCAACAGGCAAACCAGTAGGATCCATGGTTTCCATGTCTTCCGCCTTTGAGTTATCACTTTGGTGATTATTGTCTGGTGGCGGTGGACCATGGCTAGGGGTGGTGTATTTACCAGGGATCATTGGGATATTGATTTAATGTTGGAGGGGGGTCCCATCTTCAGGGATATAAGTAAGGAAAAGCAAAAGATTTGTAGGGAAAGGGAAAGGAGGGTGGGGAGGGGGGTAATTGCATCTTTGCAGTTTGCTTGCAGCAGGTTGGCACCTTCAAACGGCAGCAGGATCTCCACTTTGGCATGCAAATGGTGTTTGACAAGAATCTTAGGCATTGGCGGCGCTGTGGAAGCACACTCTGGGTGGGAAGACCGCGCGCCAATAGAAGGGGCTTATGCTCTCAGCAAAGGTCTGCACAAATGCAGGGGTGGGGGAAAAGGTGGGGGGTTATGGGGGTTATAGGAGCAAGAAAAATTTTTTAATGGAGGCTTAAGCAAGAAAATTTGTGTAGCGTAGCAGGAAAACCGTTTTGTTCATAGTTGTGACTAGAGCCAAGATGGCTCATAACCTGTAACAACTCAAAAGAGGGTAGAATCAATGATTCATTTCAATGTATATCTCATGGCTCAGTTCTTATAGTAAGTACACAGGTGGCTTGGCCGCAGTAGGGTTATCTGACTACAGTAAGTGACGTGGAATTAGCAACTAAACTGCTTGTTTTAAAATAAAAGATAAAAAAATATATATTTTGATTCCCCCAAGGAAAAAAGTCTTGACTGTCATAATAGGAGTATTTATATACACAATTTATGGTATGGTCTTGGTGTGTAAGTACATATTCTAGAATATTTGTTTATCTTCTATGATTTCGTCAATATGCATATCCCATATTCATAAAATTCCCCCCCCCCCCACAACAAGACCATGAAAAGTTGTCAAGATTGCAGAGAGATCAAGAAAGAAAAGGAAAATATAGCCAATGTGGAAATAGTGCAGAGGAAGAAAGGAGACAGAGGCAAAGAACATAGAGACGGAAGAGAAATAGAACCACAATCACAATAATTGCAACCACCAAAAACTAGTGCAGGTGGGTACAAGCCCGGGTGTGGGGGAGGAGGACAAAGTCACAAAAGAATGAGCAAAGGCAAGAGAAAAAAAAGAAAGAAGGAAATATAGAAATGAATCAGGGCCAGGGTGCACAAGGTCAGAAGAATTGTGTGATGAACACCTGATGAAGGACCTGCCCAAGCACCTTTGTGAGTATTCCTGCCAGCTGATTGGTCCCCTTGATCCATTCTAGCCCCAATTTTCCGTGTTTTATGCACTCATTGATAAAGTGAAATTCTCTGTCAATGTGCCTGGTATTTTTCATGCTGGATCTATCGGTTGCAATTTTGGTAGCGGCTTGATTGTTGGAGAGCAATGTTGGATGCACTTCTGGAATGAATTTTTGAATCATATTCTTTAGCCATAAGGTTTCCACAGCCCCATAAGAGAGGGCCATGTATTCCGCCTGACATGTGGATCAAGCCACACATTGCTGGCGCCTTGATCCCCAAGCAATTGGTGCACCCAGAATTGTTGACAGGAAGCCATGGGTTGATTGCACTCCCTCTCCTCCCCAGCTTGCCTCAACGTAGGTATCCAGTGGTGCATGAGAGTCAGTTGGTTCTAGCTTTAAATCCAATTTCCTTGTCCACTGCACATAGTGTATCACTTTGGTAATGGCCTCCAAGTGAGTCTCATCTGGAGCCAAGGCAAATTGTGCCAGGTAATGTACCAAAAAGGCAAGGTCAGGCCTTTTGCCTTGAGCTAGGTAGAGCAGCATGCCAATGCGGTGTAAGTAGTCCCTATCAGCCTTCCGCAATTTGTTTGATAACAGGGATGTGTCCATTAAAGGAACCATTGAGGTCAGACCAGATTCTTTGGTCATCAATAACTGGTCTATTAGGGCAGGTTGACTCAGGCAGAATCCCTTTGGTGAAGTTTTAATTTGTATCCCAACAATGGACAATAAGTCCACGTCCCACTTAAGACTAAGTTTTTTGCTTAGTTTTTCTTCCAACAATTTGAGGAGCAAAGGCTTCTCAAGGGCCAAGATGCCATCATCTATGTGGATCTAGAGTAGGTCCTTTCCTTCTGGGAGTTGGAGGGTGTAGGTGCTCTGATCCTCATGATTCAGGGTGAATCCTATGTCAGTCAGCTTATCTTTTAGATGCATCCACCAGCATCTTCCATCCTACTTTGTCCTGTACAGGGATTTCTTTAGACGCACTAACTTTCCATCTTGACAATTGTATCCCCTTGGCGGCTGTAGGTAGACTTCTTCATCTATTTTGCTGTGCAGAAAAGTGGTGTTGACTTTAAACGATTTCACCTGCCACTTAAAGCTGGCTGCGTAGGTAAGCAGCATCTGCAGAGCAGAAAAGGTTGGAGTTGTAGCAAAGGTGTTGTTGAAGCTGACACCCTGCTTTTGAGTATTAACTTGTGCAACTAGCCGCGCCTGCCTTGTGATGAAGTCTCCCGCTTGATTCCATTTGGTGGTGAGGACATATCTGGCCTTCAGGATCTGTTTGTTGGAGGAAAGTTTGTCAACCACTTCAAAGAGGCCCATGCTTTCCAGTGTGTCATTCTCATTCCCTATGGCGCCCATCCACTCCTGCGCCCATTCCCATTTCATTTCTTTGTTGTAAGATGGCGTGTCCCGATTTGTACCCATGTATGCAGTAAGCCTTCTGATAAAAACATCCTGCTTGTCCAGTGCGTCTCCCAAAGCAAAATCCCCAAGGTTTAAGGCCGTCAGTGGAGAAATATCCACCTCCTATGGGTTTGTGCAAGGGTGATCTGTTAATTTTTTCAAAGGATTTATCCCTGGGACAAACTTTACCGCAAAACCATTTCAAATCTTATTTGTCTTTGGCTCCCATAAGACCAAACCCTTAGAATCCGGAAATACACCAATTTGTTGCAGTTCAGTAGCATGGTTGAAAAATTTCTTGGTATGTTTGTGATTGTATAAATAACATAATCCACCAAAAGGTCTAAGGAGTCCCAAAGAGTGTTTCTTCCCCATGAATTGTTTGTACGGCGTGAGTTTGTGTCCTGTAAGGACCAGCCAATTCAATATGTATGCTGCATGTTTGAACGCATATGGCCAGAGACTGGTTGGTAAGCCTTGAGAGTTCATCATGGTCCTGGCCATTTCCAAGATTGTCCTGTTGGACCATTCTACAGACCCATTCTGATTGTGTTCATATGGGATGGTTTTTTCATGCTGGATCCCCAGGCCCTCAAGATATGACCCAAGAGCCTTTCTACGAGTAAATTCCAGCGGGTTGTCCATACGTAGTTGCTTGACCCTATGAGTTGTCAGGTTGTGAAATTTGTTTACCCATTTAGTTATTTCATTCAGGGCATCCTCTTTACTCTTCAGTGGTATTGCCAAAGTCATCTGGGACATCATGTCCACAATGTTGAGAATGTATACCAACCCTTCAATCCCTGTTTCAAAAGGGCCAATTATATCCGCTGCTATCACATTACCTGGCTTCTCACAAATATTCCTGGATGGTATCTTTGGTACTTGGTGTTCAGCCTTCTTCAGTGAGCACAGCCCACAATTCCCCACCTCTTCTTTGGGAATAGGGGGGATGTCAATTGCTGTGCCTTGAGTTAAGGTATTCCTCAACATCCGGAGGGACAGATGTCCAATCAGGTCATGCACATTATAGGCATTGACATTTAGTGCAGACACCCAAGAATGCCGGAAAATTGGTATAAAACATCAATAATTAGATTCATAAGAGGAGAAAACAACATTGTCCTGATGCAAAGAGTAGGAAACACCATCAAATTCCACCTGTCTGTCCAGTTGCCAAGACTTCCCAAGTGAGATGATTTTTCCCCTAACATGTGACAGTATAACATTCTTGAGAACTTGAGTTTACCAAATGGTGTTGGGATAACCACGTTGCCAACAGACTCTGCAGGAAATTTGTCTGAAGAAGCAACAGTAAGATGAATATTTTCCGGCTGAAGAGATATGAAAAGACTGACATTGTTGGTTACACTGTCAGTTGCACCAGAATCTAAAAGAGCTGCATCATTAGTGTTGGGATGGTGACCCATGGAGGCAAAAGTTGCCCCAGATGCTGCCTGATTAAACACTTGATGGCAGACCAATGATTTCTTCAGGCGGGCCTGCGGATTAACTCTACTAGGTTTGCCAAGAGGTGGAAATTTCTGAAGTTGACAGGGGCAATAACCTGGCCAGTTAACCCACTCATAACAGTATAAGCAAGGGTTCCTCCAAGTTAGGTTTGCTCTTGACCATTGGTTGCTCATGTTCATCACCAACTCCATATGACGGGGATTGGCACAAGGAGTTGAAGTAGAAGATTTGTAGGGAAGTTTAGCTCTTCCCAATTTTTTTATTTGAGGTATAACTAAGAAGGGAGCTGCTGGGTATATCAGTTGCCATGTTAGCATTTTGAGAC
Source organism: Puccinia polysora (assembly GCA_025617555.3). NCBI lineage: Eukaryota > Fungi > Basidiomycota > Pucciniomycetes > Pucciniales > Pucciniaceae > Puccinia > Puccinia polysora. The sequence goes on along the minus strand of CM062613.1, from coordinate 35,586,636 downwards.
AAGATCTCCAAGACGTCTCAGGAGGTGATATTAATTTCTTCATTGATGGCCTTCCTACCATCCAACACATTTCCAATATCTTGGTAAAAATGTTGAGAGTTGGAGTTTAGAAACATTGCAAGCACTGAATTGATTGTGAGGCCGCCAAGATGAGCAGCAATGTTGTGTAGGGCCAGCTTCATTTCATGGTATGTGTGGTTTGGGTTGGGGCAAATTTCAGGTGAGCTCATAAGCTCAGCCATTTGGTCATCACATAAGACCACAACATCAAGCCAAAACGCTCCTTCATCAGTTGAAAAGCCTCCCGCCCCGGCTTGGAGGCAACAAATTGAGAGAGAGATTTATCCACCAATTACTCCACAATAATTTGAGTAATACGCGCCCAATCCTCATCTGTGTTGGCATCCATTGAAGTGAGGTAGTTTGGGTGTCGAAAAAGCAATTGAACCTTGAGGCGCAGGGCCTCAGCCCACTCTGGAAAATTGGTGCTGCCCGCCTTCAGATTTGGCCTCAAACCACGTCCAACCTTTTTGTAATCAATTTGCAATTGGAAAAGCACATCCACACCAGATGCCAACGGCCCTATTGGTTGCGTCTTGATAGCCGCTATTATCATGGCCAAATTGTTAGCCAATAGGCCCCCTTGAGTGGGTAGACTATTGCAGGGTGGTCCATTGGCTGGTGTGGCGGCACCCAATTTTGCGTTTGACATGCTTGGTGCGGCTTGAGAATCTTTTTGAAAGGTTTGTCCTGAGTGCGTCGCAGAGTTTGTGGAATCTGGAATTGGAAGATGCAACAGCTTTGCAGATGCTCAAAAACGTGGTGAGTTGTTTGTGATAGACCTTTGGAGTGCACACGTTAAGAAGTCACTTACTTTGTGGTGACTGAATTCAGTAAATAAACACATCTGGTTTTTTTTCCAATTCAAGTATTAGTTGAAGACAATAAGATGAGCAGGGTTGTCCTTTGGAGTGGATGACTGTATATGGTGCCAATGTGGTGTTGACAGGTGATAGCGGAGCTATCCCAAAGACAAAAAATGAAAGGTTGAGCAGGTCAAATTGAGGGGAGTGAGATTAGCTTTTTTTTGTGCAGGCTCATAACCTGTTGTAAACTAAAAGGTAAAAAAATATATATTTTAATTCCCCCAAGGAAAAAAGTCTTGACTGTCATAATAGGAGTATTTATATACACAATTTATGGTATGGTCTTGGTGTGTAAGTACATATTCTAGAATATTTGTTTATCTTCTATGATTTTGTCAATATGCATATCCCATATTCATAACACTGCTCATGTGGCTTGGGCCTGGGGCCCACCCAGGGTAATGTGTGGGATGCAGCAGGGAAAATTCTTTGGTGTTGCAAGGAGGACCTATTCTTTGCAACTTGAATTCCAGCAGCAGCCCAGCCCAAGAGTCTGTATTAATTTTCAAGGACCTGACAACCACTACTGAAGCTTCAAGGACCTGAAAACCACAACTTAATTTTCAAGGACCTGAAAGCCACCACAGGACCCTACAAGTTGCAAGGCCTCTTCATCACTCTTCTCTCCCTTTTTGTATGCTTGTGTGCTCTCTGAGCGCCTTGCATTCTGGCAGGTCAGGGTGCTTATCCGGCCTGGCTGGTTTGCGGGCAGCCCATACTTGTTGAGTTGGAGGTTGGGTCTGCGCTTACCCTTTGGAAGAACAACAGAAAATGGACAAGCCCGGTGAGGGGTGGGTTTGGTCAGTAAAAGTGATCATGGGCTGCGTGTGGGCACCCAATTAGACCAATGAAAATTTAGATAGCCATCATTGGATGGCTCAAACAACATTTGTGGTCTTAGGTGTTGGGACCAGTTGAGGGGCCTGATGGGATTGATCAAGGGGGGGGGGAAGCATATGCATTTAAGCATGAAAGATCCGGAGAGTGTAAAGATGGGGAAAAGGGTTAACCTGCTGCTAGGCAATCCTATTTGGCATGTGACTCCCCTGTATGTATGTACATGGGTTGTAACAGAGAGATCATCAGCGGTGACTCTGGTAAGTTAAAGGTAGATACAATGAGGTTGATTCCACTAGGCAGACATCAGGCTTAGATGGACTAAGTACATGAGAGTGGGTAGAGGCTGAAAAGAAATATAATAATGACTAAGTTTATTCATATGTGCATTACAAGAATCAAGACTGAAGGGAGGCCCTGAGAAGAGCTTCAGATGCTATAGAGATGATAATAATAGTAGCTGGCCAAATAGACATAAGATAAACAATCCACCAGAAATATGACTAACCTTGCATATTATACTGGAGACCAATAGACAAATGCACTTTCCTCTGATAATAATGCTGTAAATATAAAGCTAAAGAAATGATAATTGCACTCAAGCATTGAGCAGCTCACAACTTAGGACTAATATTCCAACACTACTATATGCATGCCTTTTTTTGAAGAGGGTTTGATTTTAGCAAAAAAATGCTCATATCATGCCTTCTTCAAAGGAAGGGGGTTAGTAATTCTGAAGTCATTAATCCAGCCCAGACCTTCTAAGGCAGTTAATTTTCAATTATTTTTCTCATTTGCATGCCAGATCATTTACAAAATTACATTTTTCTTGAAATTTATGCTGAATCAAAAGGCTGGGAAAAAATTGACCACCAGGCTAGCATTGAGGTGTGTTTTGCCTAATGCTTGAGTGCAACCATCAAGGCTTGAGCCTTATATTCAAACTTTCATTATCAGCTAAAAGTTTTATTATCCAGAGATTCCTTTATAATATGCTGAATAGTTTCATATCTAGTCACATTTTTATCAATAATACAAGTGAATATCATCTAAGTAAAAGTTAAGATTAGTTCATTTGAGTGAATCATTAGTGATACTAGTTGTATTCAGAATCATTTCCTAGTGCAGATGTGCCACTGATATCTTATTTGTACAATTTCTGACTCATTGTTCATTATTCTCTCTTATTTCAAACCACTAGTCAGCCTTATAAACTTAGTCTATTTAAATATGATGTCCTAGTTGAATCAAATAATATTTTCCTTGTTTCATCTTACCCCTTGGAGAATCTCTAAAGAAAAAATTTGCTTGAATTAAAATTCCCTTTTTTAATCCTTTTCATCAAGTCTCTTCAATTTTTCCAAAATTCAACACCATTCATGTTGTATTATACCCAAGTTTTCAATTGATCTTAAATCAAAATTTCTTGTTGGAACCACTGGAAGAAATCAAAAGGAGGAAATTTCACCATAATCAAGGTGAGAATAACTTTCTAATCCATGAGTTTTGAATGTGACATGGCAGGAAAGATCAGAAGGAGTCAGCTTATTTCTAAATTCAAAGGTAGAAAAAGCTTGAATACTGCTTTATTTCATAATCTTCAGGTTTTATTAAAAGAGGACCCTTGCTAGTTCTCAAAAAAATTGGCCTAAGTATCAGGATAATTTTCTTCATTGCAGATTGAGGTATCTGCATGTTGAGACTGTGAAAATGAAAATGTGTCTGGTGGGAGTTGAACCCACAGCCTCAGATAGACTGAGACACATAATAGAGTGCTGCCTTTACCAACTAGGCTACAGACGCTTGCGCTGCCAGGGTTGTTTGGTATTACTGGTCTAGGTTCAACTGCACAGCCTCGGTACTGTGGTGATACATCATGCTAGCAGGTTTAATCTCAACACCCCCCCTTGCTATGTGATGTAGAAATAGGTATGCCAATACCCAGGTGAAAGTGTGATTAGTGTGGGGATTGAACCCGTGATAGGCTTACAGGGGATGATGGTCTTACAGGAAGCATTCACATCTTATTCAAGTCTCATAAGTAAGCAAGTATATGCTCAGGTAGGCTCTGGGCTCATAACCTATTGAAGTATCAGTGTGAGACAGGCTCACGGGCTCCGAGGGAAAGTAGTACAGATTTCCTTTTCTGTAACCCAAGCCTACCAGTTTGCCGATTGCCTCTAAGTTGACATCTGAAAAGATGGAGCAGTCACGTGAGGTGAAGACAACTGTGAGTCCTATGTTGCATAGGCCCGCTATTGATAAGAGCGGTTTGTGTAGAGAAGGAACAACCAGTGTTTGGATTGTTGGTTGACTGCCAAAGGGAAGAGACAACAGTCCTTTGTGAGTTGCTCTGACCAAGGAGTGATTGGCAAGTCTGACTGGAGTGCGATCTTTCTGGACGTTGGTGACCAACGAGAGGTGTGGAGTCATGGATACCAAACATCCAGAGTCCAGATTAGCATCCAGGGAGGCTTTCCTAGCTTGTGGGATTGAGTTCAAGACTACCGCGTGGCTGGCTGTCACCTCTAGATCCAAGCCAGAGAATGCCGAATCCTCTTTGGTGGTGGAGTGAGTTTGAGAAGAGGAAAGAGCCGCAGTGGTGGTTATGCCAGCCCTGGCCGGAGGAGGTCAAGGTTTCTTCTCCTGTTTTCTTCAAGAGGAATCCAACTGAGACTTGGGATTGGATTTGATTTCCGCAAGAAGACAACGGGTGTTGTTGCAGTTATTGAGGTCATGTCCGTCAACATTGCAGAAGTAGCAGTGCTTGGCTGATTTTTCTTGAGACAAGCCTTTGCGGGTGTTTGAAGTTTTGGCGGAAGACAGTGACGCTTCAACTTCTGTTTGAGATTGCCGCCTGGTGTGTTTGTTTTTGAGGCAATTGACAATAGTTTTGGATTTGAAATTGTCTTGATTCATGTAAGCCAAAACACAGTGTAACCAGTCCTGCGGGATGGAGCTGAGGAGTGCAGCGACGTGGATGTTATCTGCTGTGAGTGGGTTGGTGGGAGTTATGAGAGAATTGAGCCTCTCATGAAAGCGTGCCATCAACTTGATGTGGGAGAGAATATCATAGCCTTCCATCTTCTTCAGAAGGAGTTTTTGAAGCCAGTAAACCCTACCTCCTGTTGTTTGATCTTGATGTGCCTTGGTGAGAGCGAGCCAAATGGCGTGTGCGTATCAAAAATTTTCACAAACGTGCCTGAGATTGGATGGTTCAAAAGCTTGCATGATTAGAGCGCAGGGGATTTTGTTGTCTGAGATCCATGCATCTGAGAGAACATCTGGGCAAGGTTTTTCAATGATATATTCCAGACCCGCCGCTTTGAAAAAGGCAGTAACTACCATCTACCAATCAAGATAGTTTGAGTTGGGCCCCGGAGATTTGAGGATTGGTAGTTTTGCGGACAACAGTTTAGGAGAGGTCAAAGCGGTACCTTCCAAGCCAAAGTTCAGCATGGCAGGTAGTAACTTTCAGGATGATGGTGGATTGGATTTGTGAGGGAAGGGTGAAGGCAGCAAGGACATATAATCTAGATTTCTTTGGCAATTAGCATACGGATCCTTATGTTGATTTTACGCAGTTGGCGTGCAAGGGGCTCATAACCTGATGAGACTGTGAAAATGAAGATGTGTCTGGTAGGAGTTGAACCCAAAACCTCAGATAGACTGAGACACATACTAGAGTGCTGCCTTTACCAACTAGGCTACAGACGCTTGTGGCTACCAGGGTTGTTTAGTATTACTGGTCTAGGTTCAACTGCACAGCCTCTGTAATGTGGTGATAAATCATGTTAGCAGGTTTAACCTCAACACTGCATTCCTTGGGAAAGGGACAGAAAGATGATTGTTTTATTTATTTTCCAATTTATTTAATATAACTTAAGCATTCAGGCCATCCACTCACCCTCATTTTTCTACCCCAAGTTATGGATGGTCCAATAGGGTCAAAAAAATTCTTGGAATGGTGGAGGTAAGTGGTTTTAAATCTGATGTCCTTTTTCTCAGAAGCAGATAGTTGGTCCAAAGGGACAAAATTGATAGCAGAAAAAATTTCTCCTTCATCAGACTTTTTGAGAACAAAAAATCATCCACTGGTGAAGTGGTGAAAGGTATTGGCCTTATCATTCAACTCCTTGAGCTCCCCTTTGGTTATTTTAAAGAATTTTTTCTTGATTTCATTAGTTGTGAGTGGTTTAATATCTAATTGAGTAAATATTTGAGGCAACCTGATTACTTTATAATTTTTATGAAAACTGTGTTTGAAAACTTCCAAGCAAAACTCATATTTTCTACTTTTTTTACCTCTTGCTTCTCCATCTCTATGCTAAATTCTTCACTTTTTTGATTTTCATTTTTGATCCATTACTATTCATCAAAAATTTCACATCCAAATTCTTTGATAAGAAACATTTCATTTTTTAAAGCAAAGGTAACATATAAAATTTGATAAAAAATGGATTAGAGAATTTCCACCACAAGAATCATAGAAAAAATAAATCCTTCAAGTGGAATTCAAACAGGATATGCTAAATAAAATGATCTTTTTGAGAAACCAAACAATTGTGTCAGATGATGTTCCAGAAAAAAATAAGCAGAGGAAATTTCAGCATATAAAAGAACATTTAAAAAAAATAAAAATAGGAAATCATTTCAGTAACATGAGCTTAAAATTGAGATGGGGGAGGGCACTGCTTATTGATTACCAAATTTATTGGAAAATGAATTATAAAATAAATTCACAATAACTTTCCTAATTGATTTTATAAACAATTGTTAATTTATTTCCTAATTGAGTGAAAATAAATTGCAAGGCAGGGGGGGTGAGGAGAAATTTGGAGAGAGGAGGACCACCTGATGAGGGAGAGTGAGGGGAAGGATAGGTTCATCAAAGATTGAGTCCTGGTGCAAGAAAGGAAAGTGCTTTTACCAGTGAGGGGTAAAATAGCAGAAATAGTGGGTTGGACAAGGAGGGGGGGGCCTTGCCTGGGTGGAGTTCCAAATTTTGTGGGGCCAATTCAGTGAATGAGAAGGGTATATTTTGTTGATGGTACAAAGGACTTTTTATTGAGGGTATGGTGTTGGTTTTAGATGTTCCTGGTGAAGTTGAGGTGGATGGTTGATCAAGAGAATTTTGCATGTTTGAGGTGGTGGTTGCTGGTTTCAGGTGGAGGTTGAGGTAGAGATCTGATTTAGGGGTTGATGTGGGGTAGTGGTGAATAGGATGAACTAGAGATTGAAAAGGAAACTGGAGATAGAAATGATGAGGTGGAGGGTATCCAAGGACAGAAAAATACTACTTTTTTGAATTTTTATGAAGTGGATTTAGTGATTTTCAAATTAATGTAAAGTAAGAATTGAAATTGAAAATTAGCTATAGTTAGTGGAAGAATGTTATCTCACATATCAAAATAAACTGGTTCAAAATATATTTGAATGGCCTGGTTAAAATCAGGGATATCCTTCTCAAAGTGTTTTTTCCATTAATATTTTATTTCAGTCAATAAATTATGAATATTAAAACAGCATACATACCAATTTATGAGAATCCTCACAATTATTTTGATTTCTTATGCGGATTTAACCACTCCTTTAAGCTGGCCCATCTTCTTCAAGCAGCCCAATGGCATTTTCAGTTTGTAAATTTGACTTAGGCAAATGAAATTTGAATTCAGATTTTTCTTTATCATCAGAAAAAAAATTATGGTATTCTTGGAAAAACTATTTAGAATTGGCTAAATCTCAGTTGGACGGGAGATAAAAATAGAAATCAAGAAATTCTGAGGATATTTTGAAATCTTAATTTGGTTGAAAGAATGATTCATGAAATGAGCCTGGGAGAAAAATTGTTATTCTTTGAACTCAAGGGCTATTTTTAACCATCACTTTGAAGTATCCCATCTCCTCAGTATTTTTTACCTCAGTAAATAGTTTGAGACAGAAGCATGCTAACAATTAAATACAGCCCACTTAATAATTTTGGTAATAAAAAAAAGGTACATTTTATCTCCATTAACTCAGTCACCACTTTTGATTTCACTTGCACTTTGCAGCACCATCTAAAACTAGCTCGAATTCAAATATTCACTTGGGTTTTTACTGTTTCACTTCTATTTGTGGTTATATCTTGAATTATAAAAAACCTAGTTACCATTCAAATCCATTTTGAGTCAGTTTTGAACAATCAGTTTGCACCTTATATATTCAACAACCTAATTAATTTTCAAAATAATTCAGCCTTTATATTCCCTGTTACCAGTCTTATTTTTTGATCAAGATACATTCTTTAATCTTCCATTTGTATTTAATTTTCTCTTCATTGTCTCATTTTGTTTGAATTTTTTCATTTCTTGCTTTCTGTTTATACCTAGATGACCTTGTTTCATTTAGTCTTGTTTTTCCATGAATTCATTGCAGCCTTGCTATTAATAGCTAGAGAGGACATCTATGAGGCTATATCTAGTCATCTGAATCACAATGTAGATTACCTTAAAAGACAAATTCCTTCACCTGTAGATATTTTTCTCAGTTAGTTAATTTCATATGTTATTAGATCCTGGCTGAGACTAATTCATTACATCAAGATTTTCCCCAGTTTCCTCTCTGGAAAATTTTCTTTTTTACCTTGAAATTGGCCTTTGAAACTTAATTTTTGAATTCAAAGTACAGCCTTACTAGCTTTGAGATTTCTTTTAGTGTTTTTCATTATCATTTTCTCCACTTCCACTTTATCCTTTCCTCTCTTACCACGTTGGGTGGGAATGAGAAATTAAATTAAATAACTCAATCAAATATTCTTAAAGGCTTTCCAAATCCTCATACATAATTTTAATGATTGATTTTACATACTTGCTCAATCAGGAATGCTTCCCTTTCACCTTGAAATGAGCTTATTGATAGGGTAGGGAGATCAAGCAGCTCACAGGCTTGGAAACCCTTAGTTACAGTTTCTTCTTCTTGCTACCCATCTTGTGGACAATTCAATGAGCCTTTGGCTCCCAGGAATCCTTCCAAAGCCTTTGAGGAACCTCTGGAGAAAATTCAAGAATTCCAAGACTCTTCTGATAGCTCCCCAGCCAGAGATAGATCAATGGCTTTTAGAGATACACATGCCAAGCCAGAAGGTAAGATGATCCTTAACCTGAATTCAAGTCCCAAATCCCCTCTTCAGACCTTGGAGTAATTGCTTACTTATGAAACTTGCCTCTTTATTGATTCTTCAAAGATAAGAATGCAACTTCTCAAAGATTTATTTTGAGATCCTTGATCCTCTTGCATCACTTCAATAATTCAAACCCCATTCTCAAAGATTATGATGAGACTAAAAATTTAGAAATAATTCAAGATTATTTAATTCCTGTTTATTGTGACTATGCTGAAATTATTAAATTTCAAGGCCAATAAAATTGCTCCCTTGAACACCTGTGATGAAAATATTGAACTTAATGGGCCTCAACTAGCTCCAGGTCCCATTTGATATCTCTCAAAGCTGGAATTTCCTGCACTTCAAGAATAGATTGTGGAAAATTTATCAGAAGGATTTCTTTGAAATAGAAATTCAAACACTGACTCTCCAATTTTTTTTAACAAAGAAAGATGGAATCCCTTGTCTCTGTGTTGGTTATAGAAAAATTTATCAGGTAAAATGGAGGAATGCCTATTCAGTACCATCTATTTTGCATCTCCTTATCCTCTTCCAGGGAGCTACTCTTTGCTCAAAGTTAGACCTTTGAGAAGCCTATAACTTTATTTGAATACCTGAAGTTCATGAATATTTGAATTCTATGAAAACTAGATTTTGAAGCTGTGAGTATTCTTCTATTAATTTTGGCCTCTGAAATACCCCTTCTACTTTTCAAAATTTTTTAATGCAATTTTTCCAGATCTTTTAAATAAGTACCTTGTGTTATATCTTCATGATATAATAGTATACTCAAAGACACTAAAAGATTTCTTTCAAAATGTTTTGAAATTTTTAGAATGAATTCAAAAGAGCAACCTCTTTTATAAAAGTTCTAAGTAAAATGTTCATACAAACACTCTTCCATACCTTGGTGTGATACTTTTGAAAGAAGGTATTTCCAAGGACCCAGCCAAATTCCAACAAATCTTAGACTTGAATGCACCAAATTTTGTTCATAATCTACAAATTACCCTTTTTTTAGTCACATTTATTGGGAATTCATCTGTCACTATTCCAAGAAATGGTTGATTTGACTATTCTTCTCCAAAAATATATTCCTTTTTTTAAGCAAGCAAGATGCTTTGGGGTTTAAAGATCTGAAGAAATATTTCACTATGGCACCTATCCTTTCTCAATTTGACAAGCTAGATTGCACTATTGTAAAAAAAGACAAAATTAACTATGCCATTCCAGGTGTCATTTTGAATTTTTCCTAAATTTCAAATCTTTTTCATCCTGTAGATTTCAAATCTAAGAATTTTCAATCAGGAAAAATTAATTAAAAGACCAATTATGAGGAAATTATTCAAATTTGATATTCTTTGAATAAATGAAACTAATGCCTTCTAAGGCTCAGGGAAATTTTCAAGGTCTTAATTGACCACAATTCTCTGAAGTATTCCATGAGCACAAAGTTTCTTAAGAACAGACAGGCACAATGGGAAGAATACCTCTCCAAATTCAACTTTAAAATCAATTAATTCCCCAGGAAAAAATATTTATTCCCTGATGCTTTATCACATTGGGAAACTTTTTATACCAGGGGGGGGCAGCTTTCCCAAAAAAAAACCCTGAAAAATATTTCAAAATTATCTCAAAAAAGTCTTCCCAGCTCATTTTGATTTTGATAAATATTTTAGAAAAAGCCTCAAAACTTGAAACAGCCCAATTAAACAATCCTTGCTGTATAAAAGTTCAAAAGAAAGAAAATTTTTAATTTTACTACTCAATCAACAGAAATATTTACTGGTCATAAAGAATGTATAGTAGTACCCAAAACTCCTATTATTTAACTATCCATATACATATAATGGCATGAATATCCTCTTCCTGTTCATTATTCTAATTATAAAACCTACAAGTTGATTGCACAATACTTATATTGAATTGGTATTACCAGTAAGGTAAAAAAACATGTTAATGTGTGTTATGAATGCAATTTTAATAATTTCTTTGATAATTGGAAGTATGGGATTCTACAGCCACTTAAAATACCATCTAATCCGGGGCTTTCTTTTTCAATGGTTTTAATTTCTCAATCAACTATTTATGATGGACATGATGCTATCCAGGTGATAGGAGATTACTTCTCAAATACAGATTTTTTTTTCTTTGAAGAAAGATCACAGCCTCTTCAGAATAACTGGCTGACCTTTTTATACAAAAAGTTTTTCTCAAAGAATGGTCTACCTGATAATATTTTAAGAAATTGTGGAACTTTTTTGTATCCAGCTTCTGGAACTCTTTGTGCTATGATTTGAAGATAGCTTGAAATCTATCAATAGCTTATCACCCTGTATTGGATGGTCAAATACAGCCAGCACACCAACTTCTCAAATTATATCTTAAGATGTGTTTTTCTAGCAATAGGAAAACTGGTAAAAAGGGATTTCATTGGACAAATTTGCCTAAAAAAACTCCAATCATTCTTCCACTAAACATTTTCCCTTCCAAACTCTTTATGGGAGGAATCAAAATTTTGACTCCATCCACATAGCACCTTGTCAACCTGTTACAAACTATCTTACTCCCATTCAATCTCTTCAACAGAAAATTTTAACCAACCTCAAAGCTGCAAATCATTGCTAAACCGAGAAAGACAAAAAAACTTTTAACCTCAGCACCAAAATTTGCAGAAGGAGACTCAGTGTGGCTTGACACTTGCAAAATTTGCACAGCTTGGCCTACTTTGAAAATCTCTGAAAAGAAACTTGAACCTTTCAAGATTGAAACAGTCATTTATTCTAACAACTTTCAATTCTTTTTACCTAAAAAATTGAAATATATCCTCCCAGTTTTCATGTATCTCTCATAGAGCCATATTGAATCCTATACCTGGGAAAGACTCATACCCCTCCAGAACCCCTGAATATTTGAGATCACTTAGAGTGGGAAGTAAGCTTTTTAATTGATTCAATAATCCACAGAGGAAATTCACATTAAATTTTTGAATTTAAGGGGTCATATTTTGACAAGGGTTGTACCTCTTGGGAAACTACTGACCATCTTTGAAATAGCCCCAAATTGGTTTGAGATTTCCATTTGAATTGCCCTTGCAGAATTTTTCAATCTTAATTCTAATCCAGCCCCATCCAATCCTATTTCCCCATTTATTTCCTATCTTGCTATTTTCCCCCTTATTTTTTGAAATAATTTTCAAATATTTTTGTTTTATTCCAAAATAAATTTATAATAAAAAAATACATCAAAATAATGCCAATAAATTTTCCCCCAAAAAAACTTTTTTATATCTATATTTCTTCAATCTTTTCTTCAACCTTCTCCAAACTCTCATTTAACTCCTTCTTTATTTTTCAATATTCCTCAAAATATCCCTCATATATAAAATTGGACATTTTTCTCATTATTTTTACCTGTTCCAAGAAACCATCCTAAAAGATTGCCTCACACTTTGCAGTTTGGGATTCCTTTGATTTCAATTCCCACCCACCGCTTTCCATGTCTTCTTAATACGGCCAATTACTTCAAAAATGTTTCAAAGAACCTTTTCCAATTTCTATGGTTGAGATTCTTGCATTTGTTTCTCTTGGTGAAACAAACTTGGAATTTTCTTGGATTCTCTCTTCTTTGACTCCAAGCCCAGTTAATCCCAATCCAGCCCCCTCAGTTCCGATTCTCATCCCATCCTTGATTCCATTCCTCCAACTTCCATTTTCTATTTCATCTTCTCTGTTTCCTTCAAATTTTTGTTTTGCCCCAGATCATTGGTTTGGCTCCACCCTTGCACTTTGCCAACTACAATTTGCACTTCTTCATGAATACAATTCATCATTTGCTTGCTTTGCAGACCAATGTACTTCAGTGATGGTGGTGGGGTGGCTCTCAAATATTTTCAAAAACTTGGAGATTTTAGAAAACCCCTATATTAGCTCCATTTATTTTCTTTTTTATCTAATTCTAGTTACTTCCTAGTGGGACAATCTCCAATTAATTCAATTTTGGGAGCAGGAAGCAGTTGGTAATTAGCACAAGGAATATTGAAAAAAACTAAAGAATAACTTTTAAAATCAACAAGCACTTCAAACTCTCTTCTTATTGCTTCAAATATGGTAAAATTGAAGGCCACCTTGTGTAGTTGGCACTGCTTCCACTGGAAACAGTTTCCACAGGTCACAGTACTTTGGGTACAGAAATCATCCATCTTGCTAAATTTATTGAATCAATGCATAGGCAAAGAAATAATAATTTGATTTATATTCTGTTGGAGTTCTATTGTTTCTGCTCATACTTAAGTTCACCTTCTGTAAATGAAAATAAATAAACTTTTTATTAATTTCTAGTGCGCTTAAGAAGTGCAGGAGAAGAAGGATCAAGAAGCCCTTGAAATTATATTATTAATCTCAAATTCTCAAGCTTGACCCTGGATCACTGTTCTCTTCTTATGTTTTTACTTAGCTCAATATCCTCAGGTCAAGACATCCATTAAGTGCATTTCTTTCCATCATTTATATCTATACTAGAAGGATTAAAAACCCTTTTAAATGATTAAAAAGGTCTGCTATTATTTAAAATTAAAACTCAAGAGGCATAGGAGACCAAAGAGGCATGTAGACCCAGTGGCTTAAGACCCGGTTAGTTTTCTGTGACCATACTGATTTTCTTTGTCTTCTCTGCTATTTTTGAATCTGCTTAAGACTTTCTCCTGGTTGTTCTATTCGTTGTATGGGCACTTATGCATACTTTCTCTGATCAGTAAAACCACTGTTTGCCCCTGTTAAGAATCAGGAAGTTGTATGTATATCAGACCTCTTAAGACCAAGGAATAAACCTCATCCATTCTAACTTACATTGAACCTGAGTGCTCCAATTTGACTCCTGGATCCACTCCTCTTAGTGTGGTAAGAGTCCTTTCCTTATTCCCTCCTGCAACTTCTCCGGAGCATCTCAGATAAATTCCCTCATATTCTATTGAATTTAACAAGGTATCTATAAGTATATAGAAATCAATACTAAGTAGAAACTTGGGAACTTGAGCAAGAGAAAATCTTAACATAAGCTTGCAGGCGCATGCAGGTTTTATAAAAATCCAACTGTCATGCTTTGAGCTCAAGGTTCATTGTTCACCATCACTTCAGAATATCCCCTCTTCTCATTACTTTCTACCTCATTCAAGTGTGACACAAAAGCATTCTAAAAATCAAATATAGTCTGCTTACTAATTTTGGTTTTAAACAAAAGGGACCTTCTATCTCTGGTAACTCAGTCACCACTTGCAATTATAATTGCAATTTTCAGTATCTATTTCTTTTTGGATATGGAAATTGAAAAAAACTAGTTACCATTTTAACCCATTTTTGGTAAAGATCAAACAATCAGTTTGCAACTGGTTCATCCAATAATCTAATTACTTTCCAAAATCATCCAGCCTTCCTATTCCACATAAACATTCTTATTTTTTCATAAAACTAATTTTTTTACTCTTTCATTTGCATTTCCTTGCCTCTTTATTTTACCCTTGCATTTTAAATTTTTCATTGATTGCTTCTGCTTGTAACTAGATGCCATCATTTCACTTGGTCCTCCATTTCCATAAATAAATGTAAGCCTTTATATTACTAACTAGAGAGGACATCTATCAGTTTTTATATAGTCATCTGCATCACAATTTAGATTAACTTACAAGGCAAATATATTTTCACCTGCAGAGTTTTTTTGTCAGTCAGTTAATTTCATAAATTCTTGCATCCTTGCTGAGACTAAGGGCTGAAATTCAGCTTTGCCTTAGTTTCCTCTTCAAAAGAAATCATATTTAATCTTGCAGTTGAATTTGAAAATACATTTTGAAATTTTAAGAATAGCCTTACTAACTTTGAGACTTCTTGTAGCATTTTTCATTCTCATCTGTGCCAAGTACACCTTATCCATGCCCCTCTTAATATTTGGGGTGGGAATGTGAAAAAAAACATAGTGGGAAATCATATTATTTTTTTTATCAGAAAACGTTTTAGAAGCATAAATATATTTGTAAAAAATAAAAAAAACAAAATTTATTCATTTCATTGCTCAAGATATTGAAAAATGGATGGCTTTGTGTCCAAAAAAAAATAGTGGTTTCTAACCAGTTTCAGTTTTTTGTTTAAGGGGATGGTTATTTCATCAAAAAGGCCAAAAAAACCAGGAAATCCTTGTGTATCAACAAAATGAAATATCTCATTCCATTTTTACTTGGTTTTCCAGCAAAGTGCAAATTTCAAAAATTATAGGATTTCTATGATGAACCATCTGGTATATGAGTGAAATGTTCCATTCAAAATTAAGATGAAGCTTTCTAATAGATGAAGCAATCTATATCCCCATTTTATACCAATTCAAAGTTTGAAAAATAGAGTTTGATAGATGAATCAAATTGATAATTCTGTGAATAATTTTAAAATATTTAATGGTTACTCATTATATTCAGATAATTCATGAAGGATTATAAGAAATTTTCAAAGTTTTCCAGAAGGTTAGATTGGGCAGGATGTGGATCTTTTGGTTTTCATATATGAAATTGTGGGAATTTTCTATTAAGAGGATTAATTTATGCTTTTATAACCAATTTTTCATGAACAAGAGTACAGATTCTACATTTTAGTCTGAATCATGTTCAAACAGTACAAAAATTATTTTCAGATTTTTTTTGAACTAGATTTTCCAGAGTTTCTTAATGGAAATTCTTGGATTTAGAAGTTTTGGTTGATGCAGTGATAAGTAGTAGGCTGGTGTGAGTTATAATGATTGGTGGCATGGGATGAATAATCTGATGATGCTGGTTTTTGGTTATTGGTGAGTTTTAGATATTATTTTTTACAAGTAAATTTATGATTATGAAAAAATGGCATATTTTTTATCTGAAATATTCTGGTTAGGATTTATGCCTTTTTTTGAACACTGAAATTCAAATGGCTAGTTTTTTAAAAATAAAAAAATCTGTATTTCCTCAATCTAGCACAACATGATAGATATTTTTTTTTTTTAAAAAAAAAGAAAATTTGTCCAGTTCCAAGTTTTTCAGATAACTCTTTTAGAGGAGAAATCTGAGAAGGGAAGCCCAAAGTTTCTATCTTAACACTTGAAAACCATGATTTTATTGAAAATATTTAGCCTAGGCTATATTAATCCCTTCAAAATTACTCAATCCACAACCTCATTCAATGAAAGGCATGATTTTAGAGTTTTTTCTAAAATAAGGCCTTCTTCAAATAAAAGCATGATTATAGCAATTATTTTTACAAAATGCATGCCTTAAAAATTACTCAATCCCCACTTTCCTTCAAATAAATGTATTATTATAGTAATTCTGTTACAAAATTCATGAATTATGTTGTGGTTTACCATCCCGGTAAGGTGTGTGAACCTTCAAAAGATGTGTCAATACAAAAAAGGTTTGAATGTAGACAATTAAGGGTTTTAAAACCTTTTTAAGGCTTAAAGGAGTGCCTAGTATTAGAGAAAACAAATTGATGGGATGTTTTGGGCATCCTCAATGCATGTAAGCATTAATTGAGGCCTTGGGGGGCTAAATTAAGGCCTCCAAACTTCCTGTGGGGTCTTTCTTAAGTAGAAAATTTTGGGAAATCCAAATATCTAAAAAAATCAGGTTAATTTGATATCTTAAAATGAAATTAAAATTAATTTTTTAAAAAGGGAAAAAAGCTGACTTCAAATTTAAACAAACTTTTCATCCAATGTAAGAAACAATCCAAATGATAAAAATTCATTTTCTGTAGAAAAGATGGAATAATTCCAGTGGAATATAAGGAACTTTGTGCCAAAAATAAAAATAAAAATAAAAATTATAGTTATACATATCCAATGAGGGGTACTATGATATTTACAAGGGTAATGTTAAATTCAAAAATCTTTGAGTCGTGTAGAGTTGTGTAAACAACTCAAATGGGCCATGTGACATCCTACACAACTCAAATAAGCCGTGTGGCATGCTACACAACTCAAATGGGGCATGTGGCATGCTACACAACTCAAATGGGCCGTGTAACACGCTAAAGAACTAAAATCAAGTTGTGTAGCCTCCACCAAATAATAAATAATAAATAATAAATAATAAATAATAGATAATAAATAATAAATAATAAATAATAAATAATAAATAATAAATAATAAATAATAAATAATAAATAATAAATAATAAATAATAAATAATAAATAATAAATAATAAATAATAAATAATAAGTAATAAATAATAAATAATAAATAATAAATAATAAATAATAAATAATAAATAATAAATAATAAATAATAAATAATAAATAATAAATAATAAATAATAAATAATAAATAATAAATAATAAATAATAAATAATAAATAATAAATAATAAATAATAAATAATAAATAATAAATAATAAATAATAAATAATAAATAATAAATAATAAATAATAAATAATAAATAATAAATAATAAATAATAAATAATAAATAATAAATAATAAATAATAAATAATAAATAATAAATAATAAATAATAAATAATAAATAATAAATAATAAATAATAAATAATAAATAATAAATAATAAATAATAAATAATAAATCATAAATCATAAATCATAAATCATAAATCATAAATCATAAATAATAAATAATAATAAATAATAAATAATAAATAATAAATAATAAATAATAAATAATAAATAATAAATAATAAATAATAAATAATAAATAATAAATAATAAATAATAAATAATAAATAATAAATAATAAATAATAAATAATAAATAATAAATAATAAATAATAAATAATAAATAATAAATAATAAATAATAAATAATAAATAATAAATAATAAATAATAAATAATAAATTATAAATTATAAATAATAAATAATAAATAATAAATAATAAATAATAAATAATAAATAATAAATAATAAATAATAAATAATAAATAATAAATAATAAATAATAAATAATAAATAATAAATAATAAATAATAAATAATAAATAATAAATAATAAATAATAAATAATAAATAATAAATAATAAATAATAAATAATAAATAATAAATAATAAATAATAAATAATAAATAATAAATAATAAATAATAAATAATAAATAATAAATAATAAATAATAAATAATAAATAATAAATAATAAATAATAAATAATAAATAATAAATAATAAATAATAAATAATAAATAATAAATAATAAATAATAAATAATAAATAATAAATAATAAATAATAAATAATAAATAATAAATAATAAATAATAAATAATAAATAATAAATAATAAATAATAAATAATAAATAATAAATAATAAATAATAAATAATAAATAATAAATAATAAATAATAAATAATAAATAATAAATAATAAATAATAAATAATAAATAATAAATAATAAATAATAAATAATAAATAATAAATAATAAATAATAAATAATAAATAATAAATAATAAATAATAAATAATAAATAATAAATAATAAATAATAAATAATAAATAATAAATAATAAATAATAAATAATAAATAATAAATAATAAATAATAAATAATAAATAATAAATAATAAATAATAAATAATAAATAATAAATAATGAATAATGAATAAAAAATAATAAATAATAAATAATAAATAATAAATAATAAATAATAAATAATAAATAATAAATAATAAATAATAAATAATAAATAATAAATAATAAATAAAAAATAATAAATAATAAATAATAAATAATAAATAATAAATAATAAATAATAAATAATAAATAATAAATAATAAATAATAAATAATAAACAATAAATAATAAATAATGAATAATGAAGAATGAAGAATGAAGAATGAAGAATGAATCATAAATAATAAATTATAAATAATATGGTTGTATACAAGGGTACAAAAATCAAAAATGCCCATTATGGGGGGTATATGCCCCCCCAGGGGTTGCGCGTGTTTAGAACAACCCTTTGAATTAGTGTATGGGCCCCCGCGTGTTGAGGGGCCTTACACGACTCCCACAGGTTTTGCGGGGCCCTACACAACTCCCACAGGTTGTGTGGGGCCCTAAATGACTCCCAAGGGTTTGTGGGGCCCTAAACGACTGCCACAGGTTGTGTGGGCCCTACACAACTCCCACAGGTCGTGTGGGGCCCTACAAAACTCCCACACGACTGGAGTTGTGAATTTATCATCACCCTATCTACAAATTTCTTCAAAAAAATAAAATCAAGGACAAAGATAATTAGAAAAAACCATTGAAGAAATATTTTTTTGAAGAAAACTCAAGGTTTCTGATGGAATTTAAATACCTTTTGAAAAGAATCAAATATAAATGGAAGTACTACATATATCTATTTCATAAAGGGAATTCAAATATGTTGCAAGATTTCAACAAAATCTTCATTAAGTATAAAAATCAATAAATCCAATCTGCAAAATTTATTACTTTGAATAATAATTGAAAATTTCTAGTGAAATTCAAATATCTCAAGAATTAAATGGAGAGAAAGAAAAAATATGAATATACCTATAGTATGAGGGGGATCCAAATCTTTATAAAATATCCTAAAAAAAATTCAACTAAGAATGATAAAATCAAAAATTGATTTCCTTGAATAAGAATGATTTTTTCTGATAGAATGGATATATATTTTTACAAAAAATACAAAAACATAATTTAAAATAATCCTATTTAATTGGGGGAATTCAAATATCATCCAAAATTAAGAAAGAAACTCCATCAGATGCAAGAATGATCCAAGAAATAGTTTAAAATAATAAAGAGAAGATAAAAAATGAATGGATTTACTTGAATAATATTCAATATTTCTCATGAAATGTAGATGAATTGGTAAAAATTTCAAAAAATAATCCAAAAATACTAATCATACTTTCTTTTTGAGAGTAATTAGAATATTTTGAAAATTTTCAACGGGAAATTCCTCAATTTTGGGAAAAATAAGAAAGATTGATTTATTTTTATACAAACAAATCTACTTTTGGTATTTTTTATAATATTATTCTTGCACTCTGGGAACTTTATTTTATAGTTTTTAATGTTTTTTTTCATATTTTTTAAAGTGCTATAGAATTCATATATTTCACTATGAACTGAGAGTGGGGAAATAGGTAACCTAGTTACATGTTTAATTGTCAACAGTTTGTATATAGGGTGGGTTAATTGTTGACTAAGATTGATGAGTTTGTAATCTTATTTTCAGATTTTGTTACTTTTTGGACCATTTTTGAAGTCCAATCTGATTTTGGTAACAGGTATTTAGATTGAAATTTCCATCCATGCACCAAAGGGCCAACCAATAATAGGGCGTATCAAAGTTAGCAAACCCGCCATTAGAAACCCGCCATTTTTTTTGGCAAAACCCGCCATTTTTAATGGCGGGTTTCTGAAATACACATACCCCCTAACTGGTGTATTTCAAAATGGCGTGTTTCATGAAAATGGCGGATTTCAATCATCAAACATGCCATTAAACCTGCCATTTATGCATCATCATCCATCCACCATCCATCACATCAAAAACACCCATCCACATAAGCAAATCCATACCGGTCCCATCTCCATTGCATCACACACATCTCTATTGTTTTTCACATACCTTCACATACCCATCTTCACACAAATCCCATCATCATCTCATCACCCCACATCACTCACCACCTTTCTCAACATGTCCAATCAAACATCCCGCCAGAAAGTTGAAAACACAAAAAAGCTGACTGAACTTTTGATACTGTTTGACTCCCATTCAGACTCTGATTCAGACTCCGATTTGGAATCAACTTGGTTAGCTTTGAATTCTCTGTTGGCAAAGCAATACATGGTTCCAAGAATACACACTCTCCATAACCCTATGTATGAAAGGCAAAAGCTTCATCTCATCCCTGACTTAAGCTTCCAGCAACTGTTCCAAACTTTGTTGCCTTGTTTCATGAAACTTTTGGCAATGATTGAAGACCACCACATCTTCCAGAACAATTCTTGCAATCCTCAACGCAATCCAGCCATCCAACTTGCCGTTGCTCTTTGTAGATTGGGGTCAAATGGAAATGGAGCAGCAATCCATCGATTGGAAAATCTATTCTCAGTCAGTTACGGAAGCATTGACTTATACACCAAATGAGTCATGATTGCTATCCTATCTTTCCGTTGCTTGGTCCTTTCATGGCCAACCAAAGAAGAACGCAAGGAGATATCTCAAGTAATAGAGACAGAAGGCGTTCCTGGTTGCATTGGTTTTGTTGATGGAACCACCATCCCCTTGAGTCAAAAACCCAACCTAGATGGCAACCACTATTTTGATTGTAAAAAAAGGCAATTGATTCATTTCTTTTCCAATTGCTATGATAAAACTTTGGATCACACACTGACCAAATATGTTCCATCTCTTTGTTTAGATACTCCGTGGCACTACAACTTGTTTGCAATAACAACAAGAAGTTCATCTCCCTCCATGCTGGCCTTCCAGGTTCTTGTCATGATTCATATGTTTTCAATTGGATGCGGATTGCCCAACAACCAGAGATCTACTTTGACCAAGATCAATACCTTCTGGCCGATTTGGCTTATGCTAGTGGGAAATATGTAGTTCCAGCATACCGGAATGTTTTTTACAATGATCAAGGAAAAACCGATTTTAACTATCATCTTGCCCAATCACGAGTTCGGATTGAGCATGCCATAGGAATTCTGAAAGGAAGATGGGCCAGCTTACGGGAGATGCGAAACCAGCTCCAATGTTCCAAAGATATGAGGTTCCTCATCAACTGGATTATCACTTGTGTAATTATTCACAACCTTTTGGCCAACATCAAAGATGAATGGGACAAAATATTCCAAGATGATATTCCTGATTGGCCTCAAGTCATCCCTGTCTCATCTGGTCCCTCATCTTCTTCTATGAGAGAGCGGATTCTTCCTCTCACCCTTGCTCGCTTTGATGAGTAATTTTTGATTTTGAAATTGGTAAAAATTCCCTTCACCGTATTTTTTTGGTTTTGGTTGTTCACCCAAGATTCATAGGCTGAGTTTTTTTTATTTTTTTTTTAGTGGACTTGAATCCAAAAACACCTCCACCTCAAACCCTGCCACTCACCAAATGCCACCCCCCTCCCCCTCACCACTCAACCCCTTCAACCTCACCCCACTCACTCACCGGTCAAACCCTGCCTCCACCTCACCAAACCACCTCACTCATCACCACCACCTTACTCACCACCACCAACTCATCTCACCTCACTCACTGAATCCCCTCCTCCTAATCCTGGTAAGCCCCCTCCACCCTCTTCCTCTTCCTTCCCCTCACCAGTTGCTGATCCTTTGATCATTCAACCTTTAGTCCCCCCCTGAATCCATTTCTCAATCCATCAAGGTGAGCCCCTCCCCTCCTCCAATTCCTCCTCTCATCAATCGAGCAATCGATTGCAAATTGATCGCTCGATTGATTGCCCCCTCCACCCTCTTCCTCTTCCTTCCCCTCACCAGTTGCTGATCCTTTGATCATTCAACCTTTAGTCCCCCCCTGAATCCATTTCTAAATCCATCAAGGTGAGCCCCTCCCCTCCTCCAATTCCTCCTCTCATTGATCGAGCGATTGATGAGCAATTGATTGCTCAATTGATTGCCCAATCAATTCGCAATCAATTGAGCGATTGATTGCGAATCAATTGGGCAATCAATTGCCAATCAATTGCTCAATCAATTGCAAATCAATTGGGCAATCAATTGACAATTGATTGCTCAATCAATTGCAAATTGATTGGGCAATTGATTGCCAATCAATTGCTCAATCAATTGCGAATCGATCAGGCAATTGATTGGCAATCAATCAAGCAATCAATTTGCAATCAATTGGCCAATTGTTTAGGCCGATTGATGCAGGGTTTTTGTAGGGTACAGGAACTGACTTCCCCATTGTTTTTTCTTTGTTTTTGTTTCTTTTTTTTTTTAGGTTTTCTAGCTCTGCCAGAACACATTCTCTCAAGTCTTACGCCAACCGAGCTACGTCCTGGGACAGTCTGGTTCGCCTAGTATGATGCTGGCCACGGCTCCTCATCATTACCACTCCTCCCCAGCTAATTCTATTCTTTTGATATCTATCAATTCCTTCACTGCCTACCGAACTCAAAATTTTATACATCCATTCAAATTTCACCTTGATCCTCACCTTGGGGGCAGCAAGTGCCTGGGAGGGAGAAAGATGGAAGGAGATGGTATGAAAAACATAAAGAGAGGTGGCAAGCAGAGGAATCATTGATTTTCATTTCTTTTTTATTTTTTTAATCCCACCGTTTGTTGCCAATAATGAGAACATTGCTGACATTTTTTTTTTATTTGTTTGACCGGTCTTTTTGTTTGTCCAACCCCTTTTTTGATATTGATTCCTTCACTGCCTACCAAACTCAAAATTTTATACATCCATTCAAATTTCACCTTGATCCTCACCTTGGGTGCAGCAAGTGCCTGGGAGGGAGAAAGATGGAAGGAGATGGTATGAAAAACATAAAGAGAGGTGGCAAGCAGAGGAATTGTAGAAAAAGGAGGGCTCAAATGAGGGATTTGGAAATTTCTTTGGAAGTGACTGACGACTTGATCAAGGAAAAGTTTGCCTGGTCTAGACGAAAGCTATGCCCTTTGGATCTGTACCCTGCTATCATGGCTGAAAAGAAAAACAACCCTTGAAAACCCACCCAGGAAGAATTTAAGCAAGCAAAACAGACAATTGGGGCTTTCCACTTCTTCCACCATGGAAAAGTTATTGTTCTCAACCAATCTGATCACCATGCTCTGGTTGCCGTCATTGAATTTGTGCCTTTGGATCAACTATCTGAGCAAGATAAGAAAGATATCAACTTTGTGACAACATTCCTTCACTGTTCAAAAAAATTTCTCAACCCGGTTGGTCCCTCAAGATCTTGGGGTGGAAAAATGTGGGCAATTGGTTGGCAAAAATTGATGAACCCTTTGGAGTTATTTGGACGTTATGTGAAGAAATCATCCATTAGATCTTCTCCTCAAGAGTACGCTGTCCTAAACCTGAAGGCCGACAAAGTATCCCAAATTTTAGGACAAATGTTTTGTAATTTGGCCAAACTTGCCTTTGAATCAAACCATGATACCATGAAGGACAGCAACATCCCCTCTTTCTCTTTGTTGGAATTTGGTTCCAAGCCTACACCTTTTGATTGCTCCCCACACCTCACTTTCACCTTGGATTCTTTTTACAATTCTCCTCATATTGAAAAAGGCAACATCTCTGGCTATTCCTTTTTACTTGTGGTCCCAACGAAAAAATTGAATGGTCAACTTATTGAAGATACGCATGAATATCAAGTTTTGGACGGTCAATTTGTTTTTCCTGACCTTGGCTTTGGAATTGATTTCAAGCAAAAAGGTATAGTCAAAATGGTTTGGGCGGCTAACAAGTACAAGCACTGTACCTTTCCAGCTGTGGACACAGCAACCCATACCAGAATGGCAATGTCACTCCAAATTAATAAAAAAACTCAGAGCACTTGTAGGGACATGAAAAACGGCCAAATTTACTCTAGAGAAAAAAATATCAATAAAAACAAAAAAGATTTGTATATTGGTGGGGTTAAGAATGCTCTCAAACGTTGTTGTAGTAAAAAATAATTTGTTTTTCTTTCATCCATGCAAATATATTTACAAGCCCAGAATTTGAGTAATCTGCTGTATTTCTTTTACCAATCTACCACTGCCAATGCAAGCCAAAGCTACTGATACCTTATCCTTTTTTTTGTTTGCCTGTTGTTCCCTCTCCTTTTCCAGTTGCACTTGCTGCCAATCCTTCTCCTTTTCCTCTTTTTGAAACTCTAGCTCAGCTTGTTTCAACCTCCACTCAGCATCCAATTTTTGTTGATTAGCCAAAGTCTTGGCTTGCTGCTTTTGACCATCCATGGCCAGTTGGCAATCCCACTTTTGCTTTTCAAACTGAATTTTATCTGATTCAATTTGTGATTTCACTGTTTTTTGGAGGGGAATGGCAATGAGCATGATTTTGAAAGCAAGGATATTGAATCAATCAACTTACATGAATCTCGCTTCTCCATGATTTCTTCAAAGCCCGAAAAACTGGAAGTGTTTCTCCTCTTTTGATGACTTTTGGGGTTGACATTGATGGAATTGGAGGCCTTTTGCTTACCCTTGGCAGAGGAGGTTTGAGTCTGAAAGTCCTCACTAGTATTTCAAGGCGATGTGGGAGGCCCCATTGGCTTGAGTTTTTGGCCAATCAAAAATGGATGAGCCTGTTTTTTTACAATGTAAATCAGTCAGGAGCAAACAGACAGAATTGAAACCAATTTAGTTCCTTACTTGAGCAGATGTTGATGGCAACGGTGATCCAGGAATAACATCCTCCTCATTGGGCAAGTTCTCCAGTTGTTCTGCCCCAGGAAGAGAGAAATCAAAAGAAGGAAGTGAGGGGTCCAAGGTTGGGATTGACTGATCAATCAATACCAAAGTAGAAGTGATTGGAGCCAATTGTGTTTGAATATCCTCCTTGTCATCAGATGGGGGCCACTCCAAGGCCAAGGTTTCATCAAGGTCCCCGTTGGTAGGCTGAGCATCCCCAGCCAAGTCCTTGGCATCAACGGAATTGGATTGTTGGGCATTGAAAGCAGCTAGGGGGGTGATGTTGGCCTTCTTTCCAAAGATTTCATCCATTTGAATATAAAAAGGACAAATGGAGTCCAACTTATCAAGCACTGCATTGATTCCTTTGGCTTTGTCCAAGTCGGTGATACCAAAGCCAGTGGAGATAGACATGGAGTGGGCCTTTTTGTACTTGGCTCAATAGTTTTTGAACCACTCCCTCATCTGTTTGGATGACAGATCCAGCCTACCTTTTGTTTTTTTCTTGAGTTCATTGGCCATCAGGAGATAAACATTGACCTTAGAGGATTGAGGTCGGCCAACACGTGTTTTGTTGTCGGATCCAAAGCAGGCATTGTAGTTGGAGGGAATTTTAAGCCAGTTTACCAGGATGATGTGATCAGCTCTCTTGAGCTGACTTGAGCCCTTGGAAGCTGATGTGGGAGGATTGTTTGTTGTGGAGTTCCTTGGCAATGTTCTCTTGGGTGTGTTGGAATTGTGGGGGGAGGTTTGCTGAGGGGCCATTTGAAAGAGTTTGGGCTACGCAAGTGATGAGAGCAATAAAGTGATGAGAGTGGTGAAGTTTTGAGAGCAATAAAGTGGATGAGAGAAGTTAAGTGATGAGAGTGATGAAGTTTTGAGAGAAATGAAGTGGATGAGAGTGATCAAGTGATGAGAGCAATAAAGTGATGAGAGTGGTCAATAAATTTTATGATGAGGGTGGGGGTAAAAAATTTTCCAATGAGGTTGGAGGTTGAAGGAGGTGGGAAGACAGGGGTGTATGAGGCGGACAGGTGGTGGAAGCATTTAAATACTTTATTTGAAAAAACCCACTTATTTCAGGTTAACTTTGACACTTCTGATCTGAAATAAGTGGGTTTTTTTAATATTTATGGCGGGTTTGAAATGGCGGATTTGGGTTGAAACCCACCATTAAAAAATGGCGGGTTTGGTTAACTTTGATACCCCCTAATGTGTTTCAAAAATATGAAAGGGGTGGGTGTGGCTGGCCAAGGTAGAAGGGGTAGTGGCTAGTGGGTGGGTCTCCCAGGATTCAAAAACTGGACTTGCATAACCATTGGGGTGGTATCAAGCTTCCATGTGAAAGTTATTGCTAAACAATTGAGGCCCTCTAACAATATTTGAATCCCTCTAATTTAACAGATTTATGTGGATTTTTTGGATTTTTTTTTTCAAAAATAAACAAAACAAATCTTTATTACATCTGAAATAATTATTATTATTCAAGGAAATAAATTTTTGATTCTATAATTCTTGTTATGTTAATCAATTAATTATTTTTGCAATATTTAAAAAGTTTTGAATTCTCCTCAAATCATAGGTATATTTAGAATTTTTATGTCTTTTTATGTTTCTTTCAAGTCCTTTCAATCTCACTGGAAATCTCAGCTATTATCCAAAGAAGTCAATTTTGTAGATTTGATTTTTTTTTCATTTTTGTAATTGATGAGCTTTTTTTGAAACATTTTAACGCATTTGAATTCTCCTTGTTAAATATTTATATTTATTACTTCTCTATTTTTCTATGCTTGGCAAATATATATTGAAAATCCACCAGCAAGATTGAATTTTATTCAAATGAGTATGTTTTTAATATTTTTTATACTTTGTTTTGTTCTTGATGTTATTTTTTTTTGAGACATTTAACAAAAATTGAACCCCCCTCATCAAATAGGTATATGTAGAATCTTTCTATATTTTATTTGTTTGGTGCAAAGTTATTTACATTCAATTTAGTCTAGAAAAAAAATATTTTATTTTTTTCTTATTTTTATTAAATTGGATGAAGTTTTCATTTAAAACTTAATTCTAATTTTATTCCTTGCAAAAAATCATTTTTCACT
>CM062613.1:35494231-35554231 GCA_025617555.3 Puccinia polysora | reverse complement strand
TATGAATTTGCTTTATTTCTTCCACTGATCTACTTCTACCAATACATGCCATGGCTGCTGATAACCTATCTTTTTTTTCAATTGCTAGTTGTTCCCTCTCATTTTCCAGTTGATCTTCCTAAAAAACCTTCTCCTTCTCCTCTTTTTGAAACTCCTGCTCAGCCTGTTTCAATTTCAACTTGGCATCCAATTTTTCTTTTGATGATCCAAACTCCTTTGTTTCCGCTTTTGAAAATTAATAGCCAGTTTACAATCCCACCTTTGCTTTTCAAATTCAAGTTTTTTCTGATTCAATTTGTAATTTTCCTATTTTTTTTAGGGGAATATCAATGTGCTTGCTTTAAAAATCAAGGAGATTCAATCAGTGCATTTAATTAAATCTCTCTTCTTGATTATGCCTTCAAAGCCAGAAAAGTTGGAATTTTTTCTCCTCTTTTTATGGCTATTGGGGTTGATGTTGATAGAATTGGAGGTTTTTTGCTTTCCCTTTGCAGAGGAGGTTTGTGTAGGAACATTTTCACTCTCATTTGAAGGTGATTTGGGAAGCCCCATTGGCTTGAGTTTTTGGACATTCAGAAAAGGATGAGCCTGTTTTTTTACAATATAAACCATTCATGATTAACCAGAAAGAAAAGAAAAGTAACTCCTTCCTTACTTGAACAGATGTTGGTTGTAATGGAGATGGGAGAATAACTTGCTCCTCATTGGCAAATTTGTTGAGTTCTTCCACCCCAGGAAGAGAGTGATCCAAAGAAGTAAGTGAGGGGTCCAAGGAAGGGTTTTTGGGGTTTATTGATGCCAATTTGGGAGTTATTGGAGGTGTTTGAGCTGAAATATCCTCCTCCACATTTGATTGGGCCCACTCCAAGGTTTAATCAGGGTCATGGTTGCTTGGCTGAGAATCTACAGTCAAGTCCTCAGCATCAATAGAATTGGATTGTTGGGCATCAAAATTAGCTAAGGGGGTTATTTTGAACTTCTTCCCAAAAATTTCATCCATTTGAACATAAAAAGGACAAATGGAGTCTAACTTATCAACCACTGAGTTGATTCCCTTGGCTTTATTGAAGTTAGTGATACAAAAGCCAGTGCAAATTGAAATTGAGTGGGCCTTTTTGTACTTGGCTCAATAGTTCTTGAATCAATCTCTCATATTTTTGGATGAAATATCCAGCCTAACTTTTGTTTTATTCTTGAGCTCATTGGCCATCAGGAGATAACCATTAGCCTTAGAGGATGGAGTTTGGCCAAATCATGTTTCATTTTTGGAGCCAAAGCAAGCTTCATAGTTGGAGGGAATTTTGAGCCAGTTTACAAGGTGGATGTGATCAGCTCTCTTGAGCTGACTTGAGACTTTGGAATATGATGAGGGAGAATTGTTTGATTTAGAGTTCCTTGGGGATGTTTGCTTGGGGGAATTGGATTTTTGTGTGGACTTTCAGGGGGAGGTTTGCTGAGGGGCCATTTGAAAAGAGTAAGATAGATGAAGGGATGAAGCAATGAGAACAATAAAGCAAAGTGAGTCAGGAAGTGATGAGAGAAATAAAGTTATCAGAGTGATGAAGTGATGAGAGTGGTGAATTGAAAAGGGGATGAGAGATAAAGTGATGAGGATAGAAATGAATAGATGAGAGTGATTAAGTGATGAGAGTGATGAGAGTGATGAGGTGACAAGGGGATGAGATATGAAGAAATGAGGATAGCAATGAAGAGATGAGAGCAATAAAGTGACAAGAGAAATGAATAAACTTTTTCCAATGAGTTTGGAGCTATATTTTTACAATGAGGTTGGAGATAGAAGGGGGTGAGGCTGAAAACAGGGGTTTATGAGGTGTAAATTGTGTGTTTGAGGTGGTGAAATCCTTTTAATACTTTATCTGAAAAAAACCAATTATTTGCAGATAACTCTGATACCTCTGATGTGAAATAAGTGAGGTTTTGTGATTTTTAATGGGAGGTTTGAAATGGTGGATTTGGGTTGAAACCTGCCAGTAAAAAATTTAAGTTTTGGTTAACTCTGATAAACCCTAGTATATTTTATGCTTGGCACAAAGGTACTTACATTCCATCACAAATATTGGATTTTCTTCATAGTATTATGTTTTTATATATTTTATATGATTGATTATGTGCTGTATATTTTTTTTTTGAAAATGTTTCAAAATTTTTACTTCCCAGAATGAAATAGATATTTTCATGTTTTTTTATTTTTATTCCAAAGTTATTTATATTCCACTCAATATATCTCACTTTTTGCAAGGAGATTGATGTTCTATCATTAGTCTTATTTTTCTTACCTTGATTTTTTTTTCAAATCTGACATCAGATTTGAATTCCTTGGAAAAAATTGATATTTATAGCATTTTTACATATAAATTTGGGTTTTCATAAATTCACAAACCTAAACAACCCATACACAACTCAAAATGGATTTTGAGGCATGGTTCACAACCCATTTGGGTCATATAAAGCTCTCCAAAACTCAGATGAGTTGTGATCTGGGCCACACAACCCATTTTGAGTTGTTATGAAAACCCAAATTTATATGTAAA
Organism: Puccinia polysora; assembly: GCA_025617555.3. Taxonomy (NCBI): domain Eukaryota; kingdom Fungi; phylum Basidiomycota; class Pucciniomycetes; order Pucciniales; family Pucciniaceae; genus Puccinia; species Puccinia polysora. Next base: position 35,551,679 of record CM062613.1, on the reverse strand, counting down.
AATTGATATTTATAGCATTTTTACATATAAATTTGGGTTTTCATAAATTCACAAACCTAAACAACCCATACACAACTCAAAATGGATTTTGAGGCATGGTTCACAACCCATTTGGGTCATATAAAGCTCTCCAAAACTCAGATGAGTTGTGATCTGGGCCACACAACCCATTTTGAGTTGTGGTGTGCCATTCAAAACTTGTTCACAACTCAAGGTTTTGTGAGAAAAAAAATTAAAATTGAAATAAATAAAGAATTAAAAAAATTGAACAAAAGAGAACCTAAAATATAAAACATAAAAAAAGTTAAAAAAAATAAAAAAAAAATTGAAAAAAAAAATTAAAAAAAATTGTGAAAACTTCAAAGCTCCAGGACCATGAATTCACATTCATGGCTCTATGAATAAATTAAAATAAACATTTGAAAAATTAAAAGGAAAAACATAGATACAATATAGCCCTGAAATAAAACACAACACAATATAATTTTTGAACAAAATACAATAAAATACAAAACAACATGATGTTTGAATAAAATACAAGAAAATATAATGTTTGAATCAAATACAATAAATTACAAAAATTTATTGTATATTAAAAAAGAAATTGAATTGAGTCAAAAAAATTCAACTAAATTAAAATAAACAAAATAAATTTAATTCATATAATTCCATTTTATCATTTCATCAAGTCAATCAATCAACCCCCAAAAAAGATGTAAGTCCACCTAAATGTACTAGCCCTAAATTTAAGACACCAAAAAAAATTCAACTTGTGTTAACCTTATCCCATAATAATAAATGAAGATAATCCCTATTATGGGATCATCCCAACAAAAGATAACTGAATTAACAATAAAATTTCATTTAAAAAGCTCAAATTAATTATGTTAACTTAAAAAAATCAACATAATGATGTTCAAAATTTGATAACCCTTTATATTGATAGAAGGACAAGATCATTATCAGAAGTAAATGTAATACCAAAACCAAATGATGAAATGAAAACCAAAATCATGAAATGAAAACCCAAATGATGAAATGATATGATGCCTGAAAATTGGTATACAAATCCAGTTGATCTTTGAGATTATCAAACCAACCAGAAGCTTTTTTTGAATTCAAAGAAAAAAAATTGATACAAAGCGTGGGATTGGAATCATATCTTCCTCAATGAATAAATGAACTCAGTGGTTAGTTTTAATAAAGGAGATGAAGATGGCATCCTTTTGTATTTATTTGACTTGAATGTGGTAAAAGCGTAGCCATGCATGGACTTACATTTTTGACAAAAGTATTCAACTTCTTCCCTACTAGGAAAGGATCCCACTGGAGGATTTTAAAGGGGTTCTGGCACCTGATATTCAATTATTTTTCATCAAATCAAATCAATCAAATTTCACATGAAAATTTTTGCACCACCACCAGTCAATTCCAGTTGTGAAACAACTTCTTCCTCAATTGTGACCCTAGATGAGGATGCAGTTGGGGCTTCCATTGTTTCACCCCTGAATCCCTAGCTTCTACAACAGCTTTTTTAATGGCACAATCAATTAAGTCCTTCAATGAAGCCATGTTGAAATCAGGGGGGCTTGGGATTGCCACTTTTCTCATAATCCAACAAAATCCCAAGTCACTTCATTTTTCAATCCAACTTTTTTTAAAACTCCAAAGTGTACTCAATTCTGGGTTGAGAAAAAGAAAATTATCCAACAGGCAATTATTGTGTACAGTCTTTACTCTTTTCCAATAGGAAGAATTTTTTATTCAGTTCTTTTTGCGGTTCAATAGTCCCAAAATGTATGAAAAATCCCCAAATTTGGTTTTATGACACACAAATCTGGTCCAGGGGTGCCTAGGTACCCCTAAGTAACCCCTAAATTGGCCAATTTGGCGCTATTTCGCCCCAAACAAGTTTTGAAAAACATGTTCAACCTTGGAAGGTTTTGTACTAATTGTTCACAAATCATTTGTGGTTGTGTACCCTTGTTTGAAACCAAAGTGGGTTGTGAACCCTTGTTTGAAACCCAAATGGGTTGCAAACAAGTAGTATGCAACCCCCCTGGGGTTGCATGTGTTGTGAAATTTTTTTTTTGCAAATCAAATGGGTCATTAATTTATTGCTTCCCTATTAAATTTACTCAATTGGTGTAAATATTTGAATTCTCCTAAAGAATTCCCCCCATACAGACCCCACAGGGGGTCTGGGGGCCTTAATTTAGAACCCCAGGGCCTCAATTGATGTTTATAGGTTTTTTGGGACCCAAAAAACCATCAAATGACATGTTCTACCACCCTAGGCACCTTGATGAGCCTTTAAAAAGGCTTCACATCTTCCAGAGGTGGGAGGGCATCCCAAAATGCTTCATTTTAGCAAGAAAAATACCATAATGACACCAATGACACCGGTTGACATCATTTTAGAAATTTTTTTCTAAAAGGAGTATTTTTTTGTCATTGAAATGCTGTTAGTAATTTTATTGGAATGATTTTAGACTGGGGCTTCTCTAAACAAATATACTTCAGAAAGACTGTCACACGACCACCCCACGTACTATAGGGCAATCTCAGATGACCGTGAGCGCAAAGGAAAAGCTGAGTGCAAGGGCAAATGGAAGGTAGCAAGGGCTAAATGCAAAGTACAAACTTATGGTGGAGTAACTTAACACATAGCAAGGGGGATGAATGTTCCAATGGAAGGGAACCAAACCCAAGTCCAATGTGATGACTGGATTTAGCAAATGCAATAATGTATTAAATTAACTAACTGAGGAAACAATCCCCAGGCAAGCAGTGTAGCCTTTATAAGGTAATCCAAAATGACTAGGTACAACCTGATGGAAGGTCAACTACAATTTTGAGCAATGAGGCAATGAATGACATGAACTGAGTACAAAATGAAATAACAGTATGAACATTTCCAAGGTCTTAGCCTAAGTGCAAGACAATAGAGGACAAATGTATTGGAGTGTAATGGTTGAGACATGAGGGAGTGACGTCAGAAGCAATGCAAATATGAAGGTGTAGTTTATGCAGGGTAAGGGACTAGTCCATTTGCAAACTATACAGTTGAGGTGGCTTGACTAGCATGGGTGAAAACTAGTGAGAGCATGTGACCAGAAATGGGAACCCAAGGTTGATACCCAGGGTGAAAAGGCAGAGCCCAAATGGATGGTTGACTGAGGTAGAGTTGACTGCAAGGTTTGCAAGTGGGTTCTGAGTCAGTTGCCAAGGATGGAAGGTTGTTATGCAAGCCAGAGTTGGTAAGCGGAAGGCACCATTGATGTTTTTCTTCTAGTTTGTCACACTTATAGACTGAGGTAGATGGTACTGATGAAAAGGCTATGTTTAAGTGGGAGGACAATAATCCTTATGCTCAAAGCGTGAAAGTTTCCTGGGTATAAATACACAAGCTCCTGCAAGGGTTCAGACAATTTTCCCATTGATTCCAAATTTGTTACAAATACTGTATACCCATTAACATTACTTCTTTGCTTTAAATAGATTTATAATTAATTATTTCGTCATTGTCATTATTCTGTTGCAAAAATTGCATTTGAAAAAACAAGCAATGCATCCCTAGTACAGCCACACAAGTTATCCAAGGCAAGTGCAAACAATGCCATTTGCGCAAGGTTGCTTGCACGTTCCCTATAAGTAGCAAGCTGGTTGTGGATGTCCCAGCAGCCTCTGGAAGGGAGGTGCAAAGTCAAAGGTCTGCGCCGCAATTCAACTACCATATACCATCAGTGCCAGAGATCAAGTTCTTAGTTATTTGGAACCCTGGTAAGTTGAGGCTTAGAGACTAACAATAAGTAAAAAATTAAAGAAAGAAAATGGGACTAATACAATGTTCATTTCTGTAGTACTGCTACAATTTTGGCAATATACCACCAATACACCTCTGCCGCCACCGCCATATACTGGGTAAATTGGGTTTGAAGTGCAAAGTGAAGTGCAAGCCAAGGAAACGCAGAAAGTCAAAGAGGCAAGAGAGGAAGGAACTATGACTGAAAGGGAGGTGGAACTGGAGCAAAGGGAGGAAAATGAAGAGGAAGGAAAAGGGATAGAAGGAAGGAGTGGAATGGAATGGGAGGTGGAGGAATGAAATGGAATGGAAAGAGATGAGATGGAGGGCTGAAATGATGAGAACAGGGTGCGAGTTGAAGGGCTGATCAAAACTGATGCAAGGCAATTGACTGGCAATGTTGGGGAAGGTTCTTCAAGGGGCCAAAGGAAGAGAGCTCACAAGGAACTCATGGAGGAAGGTGGATGGAATACCCAACCAAAGAGAGTTTGGACTGCAAAGTGCAAGGAGATCTTTGAGAGACATCTGGTGACGCAAGTGATGATCTTTCAAAGGCTTTCTTCTTTTTTGGAAAAAAAATATTTTGAAGAGTTTAGGTTGATGGTAGAGGAATTGAATGAGAATTGGGAGGAAGTGGAGAGAGAAATAAAGGATAATTTGTAGGAATGTATTTTATAATCTTATATGTATATTATTTTCATTATTTTATTATCATTATTTTTTTTAAGTAAAATAGGATTCTTATTTTGAAATAAAATGTGAAGGGATAAAATTATGAAAAGAAAAAGGGGATAGTTCTTGGAAAGGGAAAGGAAATAAAATAAGGAAATGGGATGAGATTAATGGGAAGGAATGGGATGGAAGTGTGGAATGGAATGGGAGCTACAATTGGAAAGGTTTGCAACGTTAACTTGCATGGAAGTCTCAAACCAAATTGGGAGAGTTGCAAAGGTGATGGTCTGGTTCCCACAAGGTGCAATTTTTTTTGTACTGGAAGCCAGTCCATTAAACAAGGTATTGAAGCTTTCCTTTGCGTAACCTGGAATCCAGGATATGGCTTACTTCCCACTCTAACGGATCTTGGATGCTGACCAGTTCAGGAGGAGGATGAGTCTTGCCTGGGTGTAGGACTTGAGCTGGCTTTAGAAGAGACACGTGAAAGACTGGGTGGATACCTTTCCATTTTGAAGGTAATGTGAGCTTAAAGGCATTAGGGTATTTGATTGATTTGACTTTAAGGGGCCAAGCTTTCTTTCAGAGAGTTTACAAGTTGGGCAAGTACTGCAAATATTGCAAGCATCAAGACATACCCAATCTCCTACTGCAAAGGTTGGGGCCAAAGTGCAAAGTCAATCTGCTTGTTCCTTATAGCGCTGGTTTGCTGCTTCAAGGTTGTTTCAAAGTTGTGTTTGAAGGGATTGGATGTGATTAAGCTAATTGGTAGCAGGTTGAGAAGGTGCTACGTGAAGGGAAGAGAAAGTTGGATTTCTACCATAGAGAGTCTGGAAGGGCAACTTTTTGGTGGAGGAATGAGTGGAGTTGTTGTAGGCAAATTTGACTAATGGGAGCCATTGCAACCAGTTGTCCTGTTGGTAGGAGACGTACATTTGTAGATACTGTTCAAGGATCTGATTTAATTGCTTGGTTTTCCCATCTGTTTCCGGGTGGTAAGCTGTTGATAAATTGCAAGTGATCTTCAAATGTTGGCACAGAAAGGTCCAAAAGCTAGAGACAAACAAAGATCCACAATCACTAATTATGTTATCAGGGAGACTATGCTTCAAGAATACATATTCTATAAATAAATTAGCTAAGTCTTCAGAATAGACAGTCACATTACTGCGAAGAAATAAGGTCATCTTTGAGAAGCAATCTACTACTACTAAAATAGCATCATAACCACTAGAAATAGGTAATTGCAAAATGAAATCCATAGAAAGAAAGTGCCAAGGAATTGGCGGGATCGGAAGTGGCTGGAGCTGCCCATACTTCCAATGTTTCAAGGAATTTTTCTGATTGCAATAATAGCACGCGTTAACATAGTCTTTTTCTTCATTGGTCATACCAGGCCAATAGAAGTCTTGTGAAATCAATTGGTAGGTTTTATCCTTCCCATAATTACCAGCAAGCAGAGAATCATGCCTTGACTTGAAGATATCTAACTTAATGCAAGGATTATCTGGTACTACTATACAATTTTTATAAACTAAATAATCATTTTTGTCAATACTATAATCACTATCTAATAAGTTTGCATTCTTGCAAAGTTTGATACACTTGAGGTTGTCAAGTTGAGCTTGTTGTAGTTTTGAAGCTAGATCTTGAAGGTGAGTAATGATTGAACTGAGTTTGGCAGACTGGGTTGAGAAAAGTGTCCTAATGTTTTCAGGGTTGTTGTTGGCAAAGGTGCTCCACCCTCCTGGGTAAAAGTCATCCCAATGTGAAAAACCATCAGGGACTACCGCTTTTTTCCCAGGACGGTACGTGATTGTAAAGTTGAACTTGGAGAGATATTTGGCCCAAAATTCCTGTCTGTGTGTAAGGAATTTTGAGCTCATGAAATATTTCAAAGAATTGTGATAAGTTAAGACCTCAAAAGCTTCCACAAGACTCAAAAGGTATGAATGCCATTTTTTCAAGCAATAAAAAATTGCAAGAAGTTCCTTTTCATGAATCTTGTAATTGAGCTCTGCAGCAAGAAATTTGCAAGACTCAAAAGCTACGGGTGGAAAGAGAGAAGAAGAGGAGGAAAACTGCGAGATTACTCCTGCAATTCCATAGTTGCTTGCATCTGTTTCTACAATAGTGCAAGCTAGCTCATTAAAGTGAGTAAGTATTGGAGAAGTTGTAAATGCTTTTTTCAGAGCTTTGAACTCCAAAGCAGCTTTTTCTGTAAAAACAAAATGAGTATCTTTTTGAAGAATTTTAGTAAGGTTTACAGTTTTCTTAGCATAATGCTCAATAAACCTTCTGTAAAATTACTGAAACCAAGGAAAACTTGAAGGAATTTAACAGAGGAAGGTGGGGGCCAGTCCAATATGCGCTGGCTCATTGTTGGATCCATTGATAGTCCTTTCTGAAAGACTATGACACCTAAAAATTGAAGAGAAGGAGTATGAAATTTGCACTTAGAGGCTTTTGCAAACAGGTCATTCTTGCAAAGTCTCTGAAGCACCTCCTGCACATGTGCAATTTGATCCTCAAGAGTTTTCAAGTAGACTAGTAAATTTTAAAGATACACCACAAGATATTTCTCTAGGAGGTCAGAAAAAATGTCATTGACAAAATTTTGAAAAGTGGAAGGAGCATTGAAGAGGCTGAAAGGCATGACGGTATACTCATAACTGCCAAACCGTGTTCTCATTGCAGTCAAATACTCATGACCTTTTGCTATGCAAACTAGGTTATAGGTGCCTTGAAGTTCTAACTTTGAGAAATAAGCATCTCCATGGAAGAGAGTGAGGAGGTGCAACATAGGCGGTACTGTGTAGGCATTCTTCTGGGTTACCTGGTTCAGTTTCCTATATTCAACACAAAGGCAAATTCCACAATCTTTCTTTGGAACAAATAAGACAGGTGAAATGGTGTTCAAATTGCTTGGTTGAAGAAATCCTTTTGATACATTTTCCGCAATGTATTCTTGAAGTAGGGTCAATTCCTGCTTTGAGAGAGAGTAAACTGGTCCAGGTGCCGGTGGTGGGCCAGTAAGTTTGATCTTATGATTGCAAGAATGGAATGGAGGAAGTTTATCTACCTTTACAGCTAAAAAGACATCAGCAAATTCATGATAAACCAAAGGTAAAGACTCTTGAATGATTTCTAAATCTTCAATCTTGTCATCTTTGAGCACGGGGTTTGAAGTGCTTGCATGATGCAAGAGTATTAGGGAGCTCAAAATACACCATTTGGTTGGTTCCTGTTTCTCTTTGAAGAAACAAGGAAGAGGTAAGTTGGAAAAATAAGCAATAACTCCTAAATCTGAAAAGGGAACTTTGGAATGAAGGTCAGGATATTGCAAATCTCCTGGTGGAAAAGTGTCTTCCAACTCAATGACAGTGTAAGGTAGGCTGCTTGATTCCTGTTTGATGGAAGGGCTAATTTCCTGGGGTTGCAAGGTTTGAAGGTTAATTACTCCTACTTGCCAATTCACATCCAGATTCCAGTGGACTAGGAAATCATGGCCTAGAATGGTATCATCCATTTGGGGAATATCCAAGACAAATAAATCCCATTCAAAGCTGGGGAAATTAGAAAATGCAAAGGTCCATTTTGCCTTTTGGGAAACCCAATGAGACAGCTCAGTTGCACTACTTACTAAATAGATAGGGAATGTATCAATCTCAGAATGCATAAGATTTTTGGAAGTGGCAAAAGATTCACTTATAAAAGAAACATTAGCTCCAGAATTGAGTAAAACTCAATAAGGGGAGTTGTTGGAATGGAAAAGAACAAATCTCATACTTGGAGCACCTAGTTACTTGCAAGTGCAAAGATTGACTTTCTGTAATTTAGATAATGTGCAGCCTTCCTTGCAAGTTTCAGGAAAACTACAAGCTAATTTTTTGACTGTTTAGCTGCTTTGCACAACTATTTACATCATGTTCACCTCCACAATGCATACATAACCCATTCTTTTCCCTCCTAAACGGTTCCTCATTCCAGAGCATCCCAGTTTCTTTGTCCAGGAACTATGGAGTCTTGGTGACAGGCTTTCCTTTTGGGTTAGAGTGCAGGGTTGGATTTGGTCTGGATTGCTTGGGATTCTTCAAAGATTGTTTCAAGGATTTGTCTTCCTTAGGGGCCAAATTTGACGGTCCATGGTTGTTTTGTCAAGAGCGGTTCTTGTTGTGATAACCATTATCAAGCTCAATCACCCGGTGTGGTGTTGTATTTATAACCTCTGATTGGTAGCTGCATTGCGGGCTGCGCGCTCAGCAGTTGGGTAGGTTGGGCTCAGAATTTGGGGTGCCCGCAGTCTCAGCAGTGCCTGCTGGGGGCTCGGCAGCAGCGGATGAGGGCTCAGCGGCAGGGATTGCGGGGCTTGGCACCAGGTGCGGGTTGGGCCTACTCTGGGGGGCGCCGGGCTGCAACCCACCCAGGGAAAGCGGACCAAGTGATGGAGCCGGCCTGACCAAGCTTGCGGATGGCTAGTCCAGAACGCAAGGGTGGGCTGATCAGGGGTTATACGCGCTGGGGAGGTTTGTGGGAGCATAAGCGCGGGCCGACTCACAGATTGCGGGATCTGAGGTTTGCACGGGAATAAGCACGGGCTGACTCATGGATTGCGGGATCTGCAGACATGCGCGGACAGATAAAACCCCGGGGGCTCTAAGTAGGGCGCGGCAGAGGGCTGTGCCATGAGAAGGACAAACCCGACGTACGTGATATTGAAGGGGAGGGTTTTGGACAGGGTGGGTGGTACGGGGTAGGGTTAGGGTGGAGCTAGGGTTCTGTACTTGGGGTCATATTTCATCTATCTTGTTGCTTGTGGTTGTACCTAGGTTAGGGTTGAGAGGGAGGACTCAAAAATACCTCACTCTCAACTCTGGGTTGGATCATCATATCATATATCATCATCACCGGACCACCAGGGAATGGTATGGGAAGGATTGGAGGGGAGGAATGTATCTTTTCATCACCCTCTCTATTCTTAAAATCATTGCATCCAATCCCCTTACAGATGCTTAGACCAATAACTTTTGGAACCTGAGGACAACTTTGAGGGGTATCACTTCTCTTGTTTCCACATCTGGAGGTCTGGCCGGGAAAAATCTTTTGTCTAGGTCTCTTGAAGCTAGCGGGTGCAATGTTTCCAACAACTACTCCAGGATTGAATGTCCCACCTTTGTTCCCTCTCCGGTTGGGAGCTGGCAGGCCGACACCTCCACCACCGCCAACTACTTGGTCTGGCAGTTTTGCTCCTCCTTGGTCAGAGCCTTTGGAGGTGGCTGAGGTTCCGCGACGGGTATGGCTTAGGCTGCAGAACTTCCCTCATCTTGGGTTTGACACTGCGGATATTGGGCGCTTTCTGGCAAGGTTTGAGGATATTGCAGACTTCAAACCATCGACGGGCAAGGATAAGGTCCGTACGGTTGTTCTCTTTATCACAGACAAGAATAAACTCCGGGATGTGGAGGATATGTCTGGCTATGAGGCTCAAGACTGGGAAAGGCTCCGGAACAAGATGATGGTGAGGTGGGGAAAGCGTGAGCCCCGCTTCTGGGAGCCGGACTTTGAGTGGGCGGCGGCGGAGGCAATTTTGTGAGGTGGGGTACGGACACGGAGTGATTTGTCTGAATAAAAATCTACATTTGACCGCATCTACAGCTACATAGAGAAGAACAAGGTGGTAGTGGGTCAAACAGGGGCAATGAAGAGGGTGTTTCTAGGCGGGCTTGCGCCGCAACTTTGTGCACGGGCCCAGAGGTATCTATTTGAACATGGGTTGATATCACGGTCAGTGGATTGGAGTGTCACGCTTCTTCCAAACCTAAGCGCAATCAACCAGGAAGTAGAGAGCAAGATTGATTTGGAAGAACTGATCAAGGATACAGCCAGATTGTTCCCAACGGTTTCAAGGCAACCAATGGCCTCTTCCACTCCGGCTCCGACGCAGGTACCACCTGCGGGCCCATCAGCAACGGAGCCGCCGGCAGCCCCTTTGAAGTCAATGGAAGTACCAGTGAACAAGGTAACGGATATTTTACGGGACCTACGGATACTTCTGAATTGGATAACGGCACCGCCAATGGCTCCTTCTCCTCCTCCTCCGCGCGGAGTGCCGCCTCACATGGGGGGGGCTTCCAGCCCAGTAGCGGGCCGTCAAGCGGGTTTTTGTTTTGCATGTGCACCTATTGCAGCAATAAAGGCCACTGGAAGTCTGGTTGCGCGGAACTGACCAAGGACATGGACAAGGGGTTGGTCCGCAAGTCCCGGGCGACTTACATATTCCCAATGGGCAAGCTGTTGGATCTAAGGGCCGGTCAGCCACCCCGGGTGGAGCAGGTTAGGGCAAGAGCCCGGCCCGCAGGGGCGGCTTGGGTGTCACTTGGGATTGTCACTGGGCCCAATAAGTGGCAAGCTCTGCGTGTGGAGGAGGAGGTTAGGGCATTGGTGGAAAAAGAGCAGATTGTGTTGGAGAAGATGGATGTGGATGTCAGAGAGCGGCCATTGACCCAGGCCCCAAAAACTGGTACGCAAGGGCCAGTAGGAAACGCACTGTTGACCAGTTCTGGAGGAAGGAGGAAGGCCGCGGAAATCATGCAATGGGTGATGGGGAGCGAGGCACCAATACCCCTCACACTACAGGAGCTGGCTGCAGTCTCCCCGGTGGTTGTCAAGGAAATGGTTCAGGCGCTGAGGGAGCACGGGGGCGGCAGGGTTCCGGCAACAGTGCAGCGCATGAACACGGCGGGGGAGGAAAGGGAACGCGAGTTGTTCCAATACAAAGCCATGTTGGTGCCGCTCACCTATGTCTCAATGAAGATCACGGGCAGGAAGGTGTTTGCAATGGTGGACAGTGGGTCAATGGTCAATCTGCTCCCGTCAAAATTGGTGGATGAGTGGGGGCTGGTTTTAAGGAAGTGCGCTATGGGATTATGGGAGCTGAATGAAGGGGAATGTTGGGTGGATGGAGTGGTGGAGGAAGAGAAGGTGGAGGCTGCAAAGGTCCAGAAGTCGCTGTTGTTTCTCTTGGTCGAGTGGGGTGACGTAATTTTGGGTTGACCGTTTATTTTTGGGTTCGGGGCCCAGATGGTGTTTAACACAGAGGAATGGACAGAGGCGCTGACAGTGGAAGATGGGTCTGCGGCAAGGTTTGATACAACAATCTGCAACCACAGGAAGGGGAAATGGGTGCGGCCAGCGGCAGCCGGCAAAGAGGCAAAATCCAACAGGGGGGACAACCGTGAGGGTTGCCCTGTGGAGGATTTTGCCTAGTTGACTGGGGGTACCACACAGGACAGGCTCTGGTTTTGTGCGGGCGGTTGAATAGGAAGGAGCAGGAGGGGTAAGGAAGTGCGCGGAGGGCGCGGGTGGCAGTGAAAAGTTATAGATTCTTGATTACCTGAACCAACAGACTGAAAAGGAAAGATTAACAACCTTCATAGAAATGAAAGCAATGACTGAGAACAAATTGAACAGAATCTCACTCAGTGTGGTCACGGACAAGGTAGAGCGCTCAAGTAATAGAAAAGAAAAGATAAATAGATGATAAAAGGAGAACAGGACGGAACAGGTGACTAGGTGACAAGGCATGAGAGTGAACAAGAGAATCAGTAGGATGTCTCAGTTTCTTGATTGAAGCAACCTCACATGTGAACAAGATAAGGGAAATTGAGTGAGATGTTCGAGGTTGGAGCTGATCTGCGGAAGTCTTGAATCGTGAGATGTGAGGATCGTCGTCGGCTTTCGAGGCTTGAGTTGGGGAGAATCTTGACGAGATAAGAGAAGGTAATTGAGGGAGAATCGTAATCGTGATGTGGTTGAATGATGAGGATAAGGGTGTGATGATTGAGGTGATGGAGCGATTGAGAATGATGGAGCGAAGGAGAGCGGTGGAGCGTATATATGATGGAGCGGAGGAGAGAACTGAGGAGTATGTGAAGCGGATGAAGGAGGAGAATGTGGAGCAAGGATGGAAGGATGAGGATCGAGCAAAGCAAGGGAGCCGGGAGCGGAGAGGTGATGATGAAAGAAGGAGTGCGAAAGATCACGTGTGACAGGTTGGGGAAAGATTGTAGGTGAGAATGAGCGCGATATGGGGTTCGCGAGATTTCCTCTCAACACGCCGCCGTGTTCACATGAGAGGTTGCATTAGTGTATTGGTGAGATGATTGACCGAGGGTTTGATGGCGGATTTTGTTAGGGAGTCTGCCAACATTGATTCCGAAGGAACGAGATTGGTAATAAGAAGTTTAGCATCCTTTTGTTCTCGAAGCCACTTGATTTGAGTGTCCACGTGTTTAAGCGCGCTGTGATGGGACTCGGAATTAACAAGGTCGTTCAGGGCCTTGTTGTCAATATGTGAGCAGTGAGAGAGAGAGAGAGACGGGTTTAACTCCTTTAGTAGGTTTAGGATCCAGATTTTTTCTTGTGTTGCTAACACCAGTGACTTGAGTTCGCCTTCAGTTGAGGAGAGAGAGACTGTGGGCTGGAGCTTGCTGTGCCACGATACGGCGCAGCCGTAGAGTAAGATCAGGTATCCAGTATGACTCCTCCTTGAAATGGGGTCATTGCCTCCGTCGGAGTCACTCCAGGATTCGAGGTCAAAGCTGAAAGAGTCGTTCTTCAAGCGAAGGGCAAGATTCTGAGTCGTTTTTACGTATCGCCAGGCATGCTTGGCTTCCTTCCAGTGAGATAGGCCGGGTTTTGCGTTGAACCTGGATAAAGAGGAGACTGTGTAGGAGAGATCCGGTCGAGTTCGGGTGGCTATGTAATTGAGATAACCCGTCGCCGATCGGTAGTTGACGTTTAGGGTGGAGAATTCGGATGCGTCAGCGTCAGTCGCGGGTTTGAGGGCAATGCCAGGGGTTATGGGTGTGTTGATGGGCTTCGATTCAGAAAGTCCAAGTTCAGTTAGTGCCGTTTCGACGTGGTCAGGTTGATGTAGGCAGGGTCCATTCGGAGAGTTGAGAATATAGTTGCCCAGGATTTTGAGGAGAGGACCTTTGTGTGAGATGGCAAATTTCGACTTGAGTTTTGTCCGAAAGTCTTCCGAGTTTCCAAAGATGACTAAATCGTTGACGTAGCAGAAGATGAAGATCTGAGCGGATTGATTTATGAAGAGACATGGATCGGCAGAAGATGTAACAAAATTTTGGTCAAGAATCCACTTCTTAAGGGTATCGTACCAGCTTTTGGGTGCTTGTTTTAGGCCGTACAAGGCTTTATTTAATTTGAAGTAGGGAAAGGGGGTGTCGTGTCCAGGAGGGGCTTTGATATATATATCCTCGTCTAATTTAGCATGTAGAAATGCAGACTTGATGTCCATCTGAGTGATGGGTAATCCGTGATGGAATGCATAGACCAGTATCGTTCGAAGTGTCGTGATTTGCCCTGTGGGTGCATAAGTTTCTCCGTAGTCAAAGAACTCCAGTTGTCTGAATCCTTGGACGCATAATCTGGCCTTGAAGATGAGACTGTCGTCGTCTGGGTCGAATTTGAGCCGATAAACCCACACAGTCGACAGCGCTCTTTTACCTTCAGGCAGTGCATGACAGCCAGTCCAAACACCCATGGATTCGATTCCATCAAGTTCCTTTTTCATGCCCATGGACCAATTTTGATATTCGGGTGAGCGTCTTGCCTCTTCATAATTTCGAGGGACTGTTCTGGTAAGGAATCCATAGCGTTGAGGACGTTGAAGATTGGAGCGATCTCTGAGGTTGATTCCGGAGGATGTGAGTTGATTGGTTAGGTCTTCACCGTCGGAGGACTCAGAGCTTGACGGATGAGTAGGAGGAGATTCTTCAGGGTTTTCAGGATTGGCAGCGGTTTTGTTGGGTTGCGATGACTCCGAGGTTTCCGAGCCACCAGCGCTTGCGGGGTAGGATGAAGACTTATTTTGATTGGTGGAGAGCAAAGCGTCCAGGAGATCGGAATCGGTTTGGAGAAGTGGGTCGAAAGGAGGTTCGCATGGTGAAGAAAGTTCAGTTAGCTTTAAATTCTCAAAAATTTTTACATGTTTGGAGCGAATTGTTTCTCCAAGCTCTGGAATGAAGATTTGATAGGAATTGAATTGCAGGTCATGACCCACAAGGATTCCTTCCCAGCCCTTCTGGTCAAATTTTCCCATGTTGTGCCGGAGATTCAGGACAACGGCTTTGGATCCAAGGGTTCGGATCAGGTTAAGTTTGGGCTTGATCCCGTTCCACATTTCTGAAGGGCTCAATTTTGATTCCTTAGCTGGCAGGAGGTTGAGTATCTCGCAGCATCCCACTAGGATCTGATCCCATAGGTAAGTGGGGATGGACATGTCGATGAGGGTCGTTCTAGCAGCTTCAACTAATGTTCGATTTCCTCGCTCGGCGATAGGATTGTGTTGTGGTGTATGAGGTTCTGATGTGGTGTGAATGATACCCGAATCCAAAAAAAAACTTGAGAGTTTGGAGTTGATGAATTCCCCGCCGTTATCGGAGTGGAATGACTTGAGTTGATACCCGAATTGATTCGAGTGTATTTTGATAAATTTGATAATTTCATCCGTGACGTCGGATTTGAGCTTAATGGGGAGACAGACCTTGAAGCGGGAGAATTCGTCGGTGAGCAGGAGAAAGTATCGATTACCAGTCTTGGAGATGGGGTTGATTGGTCCACAAACATCGGCATGTATTCTGACAAATGGTTTGGAGCAGCGGGGCATGTGACTCTTGAAGGATGATCTATGGATTTTACCTAGGGCGCAGGATTCACATGGTAGATCGGACCACCTGATCTTTGGAAAGTCCCTGGACAGAAGTCGGGTTTGATCCAGGTGAGGATGGCCAAAGCGCTTGTGTAGAGTGGTGAGAGTTACGAACACGTGGGACGATTCGGACTGAGAGAGGGAGAGGTCCTTAATAACCAAGAGGTTATCTTCGATTGACCCAAAAAGGATTTCTTTTTGCTTGAACTTTACGACGAAGTTGCTAGGACTCGACAGGTGAAGAGAGCAGCCTTTGTTCAGTAGTTGTCCCAAGGAGACCAGGTTCACTGCCAGTTGAGGGACATAGAGTGATTGACTGAGATGAACGTTGCAGTTTTCTGACATGAGCTTCGCAATTCCAGCCCCTTCGGCGTACAGAGAGGAGTTTTCCTTTCCTGTTTGAATTTGAGTGTGGTCTTCTGCCATGGTTTCAAAGAAGTCGGGCGAGTTGAACATAGATTGAGATGCGCCAGAGTCCAGAATGATAGCGTTTTTGGTGAGAAGCTTGGAGTTGGTCATAGCGAAGTTATAGGAAGTGCAGGATAAGTTGGCGGAAGCGGATTTGGTTTCGTTGGGTTTGGAGCTGTTGTTGAAGTTTGGGCGGAGGTGAGGATACAACCACCAGCAGGCGTTTTTGGGATGAGATGCCATTGGGTTATGCCAGGTGGATCGGCATTTGATGACTTCCTGCTTTGCGCCCTTATTCATCATAGCAGAAGCATAGGTACCCGCCGCAATTTCGTTCTTGATTTGATTCAAATGTCGAAGGATCAGGTCGCCGTCTATTTTGGATTCTCCAAGCGAGTGGGTGATTGTTGTTTTGAGATGCTCGAGTTCTGGAGGAAACTTATAGAGTATGAGATACGCGACTATATCCTCGTCCATTTTGATTCCGATTTCCGAAATTTGAATGAGACAGGCCTTGACATCGGTGATAAATTTGTCCACATGCTTTGTGTCGAATTGAAGATTGAGGAAATTGAAGAACACTCGAGACCTATTAGCTGTTTGGGAT
The DNA here is from genome assembly GCA_025617555.3 of Puccinia polysora. Taxonomy (NCBI): domain Eukaryota; kingdom Fungi; phylum Basidiomycota; class Pucciniomycetes; order Pucciniales; family Pucciniaceae; genus Puccinia; species Puccinia polysora. Next base: position 35,535,455 of record CM062613.1, on the reverse strand, counting down.
GACGCATAAAATTCGTTGATTGATTTCCAGAGTTCGATCCCATTGGTCAGATGGTGGTCCTTAACGCAGTTGATGTACGTCCGATTGTCGAGTTTCGCTAAGATGTATCCAACGAGTTCGAGATTGATTTCCGGGGGGCATTTTTCGGATTCAGGGGATTGGATCCATTTAGCGATACCTTTGAGAGCAAAAATAGTCATGAGTTTTGAGCGCCAGAGTGAGAAATTTGACTCCGAGAGAGTGGGAATGGAGTCTGTGAGGGTTTTTAGGAGAGGGGAGTTGAGATCCGTTGGTCCAGGCGAGGGGTTCGAATCCATGTTATCGCTCGAGATCGTCGGTGAAGTTGTAGCGATTTCGGCTTTTAACCGTGAAAAGTTATAGATTCTTGATTACCTGAACCAACAGACTGAAAAGGAAAGATTAACAACCTTCATAGAAATGAAAGCAATGACTGAGAACAAATTGAACAGAATCTCACTCAGTGTGGTCACGGACAAGGTAGAGCGCTCAAGTAATAGAAAAGAAAAGATAAATAGATGATAAAAGGAGAACAGGACGGAACAGGTGACTAGGTGAAAAGGCATGAGAGTGAACAAGAGAATCAGTAGGATGTCTCAGTTTCTTGATTGAAGCAACCTCACATGTGAACAAGATAAGGGAAATCGAGTGAGATGTTCAAGGTTGGAGCTGATCTGCGGAAGTCTTGAATCGTGAGATGTGAGGATCGTCGTCGGCTTTCAAGGCTTGAGTTGGGGAGAATCTTGACGAGATAAGAGAAGGTAATTGAGGGAGAATCGTAATTGTGATGTGGTTGAATGATGAGGATAAGGGTGTGATGATTGAGGTGATGGAGCGATTGAGAATGATGGAGCGAAGGAGAGCGGTGGAGCGTATATATGATGGAGCGGAGGAGAGAACTGAGGAGTATGTGAAGCGGATGAAGGAGGAGAATGTGGAGCGAGGATGGAAGGATGAGGATCGAGCAAAGCAAGGGAGCCGGGAGCGGAGAGGTGATGATGAAAGAAGGAGTGCGAAAGATCACGTGTGACAGGTTGGGGAAAGATTGTAGGTGAGAATGAGCGCGATATGGGGTTCGCGAGATTTCCTCTCAACAGGCAGAAGTAAGTCTTCTTCCTCAGTATGCGTCATTGGAAGGTACTGTGTTTCAAAAACCGTACCATAGTGCCACGCTCGTGAGCAAAGGCAAGAGCCGCGGGTTGATTATTGCCAGGAATCACAAGGACAACGGTGGATGCATAAGGATGGTCAGGTGCAATGCGGGACAGTACAAGCCCATGGCACAAAAGGTTTGACCCCGGAACAAGCCAATGCCGCAGGGACTGAGCGGGCCTCTAAGGCCAATCTCCTGGTCTTGGGACCCCTGGGTAAGTCCGTTGAAGAAGTCCGGGTGGGTAACAAGGTTGACGCAGGTCACGGATGAGCGAATTGAGGTGCTTAATTTTGGGCCAACGGAGTGGTTGAGTGGGGAGGAGAAGGAGTTTCTGGCATTTTTGTTGGTGCTCCGCAAAAAAGCCCTTGCCTTTGGGCCTGACAAGCGCGGATTGCTGAGGAAAAAGGTCAGCAATCCCTATGTGATACCCACAGTGCTGCACAAGCCCTGGAAGATCAAGCCAATTCTGATCCCTTGGACCGTGCGGGAACCCTTTTTGGAACTGTTCCGGGAGCGCGTGAGGACGGGGTTGTACAAGCAGTCCACATTGAGCTAGTCTATCCCAATCTTTGCGGTTGTTAAACAGGACAGAAAGTTGCTTATGATTTTTCATGACCTGCAGCGGCTTAACTCATTCACCATGCAGGATGGGGGATTGCCGCCGTGTGTGTAAAAGTTCCTGTAATTGATGGCAGGGCGGGCATGTTACAGATTTGTCAATGTAATGGGGGGGTATGATCAGCGCAAGCTCCATCCCAACTCGCGGCTGTTGACCCCGTTTGAGACAGGATTGGTGAGGATGCATCTAACGCGGTTTCCGCAGGGCGCAATGAACTTTGTGGCGGCTTATCAGGCCCAGATGACGTGGATTCTGCGGGAAAACATTCCAGACAGGGTTCTGATTTCCATTGAAGACGCGGGCATCAAGGGACCAAAGACGGATTACGGGGGGCAGTGTTAGAGCAAGCCCCAAAGATTGGCCGCTTCATCTGGAAGTATGCGCAGATGTTGGAGCAGGTCTTGTTCCAAATTGAGGAGGCAGGGCTTACAGTTTTGGGGAGTAAGTTGGAAGTTTGTGTTCCGGCGCTGGAAGTGCTAGGATATGAGGTGGCTTTTGACTGCAGGAGAATTGTGTCAAAGAAACGGAACAAAGTCCTTGAATGGCCAACCCCGCGGATTCCTTTGCATATACTCCAATTCCTGGGACTGTGCAGTTACATCCGCATGTTCATTGAGCCGTTTGCGGAAATTGCAAGTCCGCTGCGGGTGCTAACACAGAAGGTCCCGGCGTGGGAATGGAAGGCAAGGTGTGACGCTGCCTTTGCAAAGCTCAAGGAGACTGTGGGCCGCAAAATCATCCTCTGGGACCTTGGCTACAATGCGGGAGGGATCTGCCTGGCCATTGACTCTAGCAAGTTTGGCGCGGGCGGCGTCCTGAAGCAGGAAGAGGATGTTAAGGACAGGCCGGTCCTCTACAAGTCTGTGATGTTTACCGTGACGGAGAGTTGGTATTTTCAGCCAAAGCTGGAATTATGCGGAGTCACCAAAATTTTGCGGAGGCTTCAGCACCTGCTTTGGGGGGTAAACTAGCTGTTGGTTAATGCGGAGGCCCTGGCGCAGATGATCAATTCTCCAACGCTGCCAAATGCTCCTATTACTAGGTGGGTGGCGTTTCTTCAGCTCTTCACTTTTGGTGTGGTTCATGTTCCATGGAGGGCATTCACAATGCCTGAAGCACTGTTGCGGTATCTGCAGGAGGACCCGTTTGAGGGGGCAGAACCCCTGGACATGGAGTCTCCAGTTATTTGCTTAGGTATGGTGGAGGTGGAGTTCATCCTTCCACTGCAGCATTCCAGGTTTTATGCAACCTTGTGCTCCTTTTTGCAGGATCTTTGGTTTCCGGAGGGTACGTCAGGGGCGGTAATTTGATGGGCAAAGTGGCGGACAACCAACTTCTACTTGCAGGAAGGGCAGCTGTGACGGTGGAGTACCCCAGTGCCTTTGGTGGTTGCAACATCAAGGAAGGACCAGGAAATGATTCTGAGGTGTCTTCACGACAACCTTGGCCACCGGGGCAAGATCAAAATGCAGAGGCGGGTGAAAGCAAGGTTCTGGTGGCCGGGTGTGATGCACGCGGTGCGTGAATGGGTGAAGTCTTCCAAAGCGCTTCAACGGCAAAGCTCTAGGCTGACCAGGGAGGTGGGTCACCCTATGGGGGAGGACATGCTGTTTGGGCAGGGCTCCCTCGACATGGTCCACATAAAGGCGGGAAAGTTTGCGTACCTGCTGGTCGCGCGGGACAATCTATTGGGTTGGGTCAAGGCTTGTCCTCTGGTGAAGTTGTTGGCAGAGAAGGTTGCTCAGTTTCTAGAGGAAGATTGGTTTGCGCGGTACGGTTTGCTTTGCCTGGTCACCGTTGACAGAGGCCCAGAGTTCCAGGGTTGTTTGATGACGCTAGTCCAGAATTGTGGAGCTAGGTTTGGGCGGGTCACGGAGTACTATCCGGAGGGCACCGGGATGATCAAAAGCGGTCATCAGCCTATCAAGGACGCCCTGGTAAAGATTTGCGGTGAGGATGGCAAGCAGTGGCAGGAGGCCCTTCCAGTGGTCCTCTTTGCGGACAGGATCTTGTTCAAACGCTTGACGGGATACTTGCCTTATGAACTTCTCTATGGACAGTGTCTGGTGCTTCCGGTGGACATTGAGCTGGAAACCTTCTTGGGCGTGGACTGGTGGAAGGTGAAGACCTCTGCGGAGCTTGTGGAGGCGCGCACCAGACAGCTTCTCCAACGGGAAAAGACCCTGGCAAAGGCCCCGGAAAGGTTGCAGAAGACTAGGACAGTGTTGGTCAGCTATTGGGACAAGCGTTGTTCCCATTGCCTCCGGGATCAGTTGCAGAAGGGGGACTTGGTCTTTCTGTACAACCAGAGTCTGGAGTCCCAGTGGGGTAAGCTTTTTGCCAACCAATGGAACGGCCCCTTCCAAGTGGCATCCAAGTTTGAGGGCGGGAGTTATCAGCTTGAGGAATTGGACAGGGCGCCGCTCAAATCAAAGGCCGCGGCTTTGCATGTGAAGCGCTTCTTTGCACGCGGCTCCACCTCCTTCAACAAGACGGCTGGCAATGGCGCAGACGCAGGGGACGGTGCCGGTGGTTCAGGATTGGTAGACAAATTGGGTTCTTTGGCTGAGGAGGAGCCCGTGTGTGAGGCGCCACCTCAAAGGAGCAAGAGGCTACAAACCACTGGGGACAGCTGTCAAGCCGGGGGGGCGCGAGTAGGGTAAAAGGTTTATTTGGTGAGGGGGTGCTCTAGCCAGTTTGTTTTGGTTATGATTGGTTGCAGGGATGCGGGCACGGCGTGAGCCGGTTCTGTAAACACAAGGACAAGCCCTGCGGTTGGGTAATGCGGGACAAGGAGCGGAGGCCCGGTGTAAGCAAAAAAAAAAAACTTTTTCTTTTTGGGTTTGGTTCTTTTCTCTGTCTTCTCTTTATCAGTTTTCTTCTCCTAAAACGTAATGGGCGCAGAGTATGAATGGGACACATATGGGACAGGTCTGATTTGATGAGGGGGTGTCCTAGCCGGTTCACAGCTGGAACAGCTAGACACCCCAGAGTGTTTGTTTCCTCAACTTCTTTTCCTCTCTTGGATGAATGTGTGCGCGTGCTGGTGGAGGGTGGTTGTGTTTGTTGCAGGATGGTACAAGGAACTGTGTGACAGTTTGGCTGGGGTGGTCCAGGTACCTTCCGGGGAACTTTGTTGGCTCAGGAAGCAAGCGTGGATCTCAATCTCACTCTCATTCTCACCAGGACGCGGGCGCGGATCTCAATCTCACTCTCATTCTCACTTATGACGCGCAGACGTGGAACTTTCTTTAAAACTCACTTGGGAGGCAGGGATGTTTCCACAGGACAACCCGCTGGGAAAGGAAGCGCGCGCAGAAGACGTGTATTTCTCTGATCAGGGGAAGCGCGGTACAATGAAAAACGCAGAAAGAGGGAAGGGGGGAAAGGGGGGGCAATGCGCCTAAGCCATTCTCATTATTTCCTCCATGTCTGCCCGTGACGACGCCAGTAAGGCCTGGAAACACGCCAAAAGCTTGTGCCGGGATTCCAAGGATTGAGCGCTAAGGGTTTCTAGGAAGTCGCAGAGCATTGGGGTCAACCTTTCAGCAAAGATCTCAAATCTGGCTGCCGGGAGTGCCAAAACAACGGGGATTTCAGGGATCTTGGGGTGGCTGGGGGGAGGCGGGACTGGTGAGGAGGGGGCCTCCGGAGGACCATCTGGGGGGCTTGGTCCAACAGGAGGAAACAACAAGATGACAATGGGTGACACGGGCGGTGGAGGGGTGCCTTGCGGAGCTGGGGAAGGGGCTGGGGCTGGGGCTGGAGGAGGAGCCGGGGCAGGGACCGGAGTAGGAGCTGGAGGAGGAGCCGTGCAACGTTGAAGGATTTCATTGATATGCCAGTCCCTTGCGCCTTGCATAACCCGGACGCAGTCCGCCCAGAATTGAATAGCCGCCCGGTAAGCCGCAAAGTTGGGGAAGTCCTCCTTCCAGGGAGGTCCCCCGCGGTGGAGTGGTGAAGCAGAGTTGCAGATCAAGCTTGGGGGGGCGGAAAAGGGGTGATCCTGGCGGAGTCCACGAGTCCTCCAAGATGGTTTCATCGTCCAATACCACAAACAGGTCCGGACAGGCCCTCTTGCGCAGGCGGGAATGGGAGCCAAATTGAGGGGGAGGCTGTGGCATTCCCTTGCTAAGCAAGCAGCGGCAGTGGCAGCAACAGCAAGCCCTGCAGGCGCGTTTACCAGGAACAATCAAACACGCGTGCCCGTTCCGGGCGCAGAAATTTCAGGGGATCATAGTGTTGGCAGAAGTTGAAAGGAGGGGAGGGGCTAGTAGCTGGGGTGGTCTGGTAGCGCGGTAGGGTTGAGGTAGTGATGAAAGGACCTCTGGGGACAGAACTCAACTTGGGGGGGGATGTGGTGTCGTATTTATAACCTTGGATAGGGAGCTTCATTGCCGGCTGCGCGCTCAGCAGTTGGGTAGGTTGGGCTCAGCATTTGGGGTGCGCGCTGTCTCATCAGTGCCTGCTGGGGGCTCAGCAGCAGCAGATGAGGGCTCAGCAGCATGGATTGCGGGGCTTGGCACCAGGTGCGGGTTGGGCCTACTCTGGGGGCTCCGGGCCACAACCCGCCCAGGGAATGCGGACCAAGTGATGGAGCCAGCCCAACCAAGCTTGCGGGTGGCTAGTCTGGAAGGCAAGGGTGGGCCAATCAGAGGTTATACGCGCTGGGGAGGTTTGCGCGGTCATAAGCGCGGGCCAACTCACAGATTGCGGGATCCAAGTTTTGCGCGGGAATAAGCACAGGCTGACTCACCAATCACAGGATCCGCGGACACGCGCGGATGGATAAAACCCAGAAGGCTCCAAGTAGGGCGTGGCGGAGGGCTGCGCCATGAGAAGGACAAACCGGACGTACATGATATTGAAGGGGAGGGTTTTGGACGGGGTGGGTGGTACGGGGTAGGGTTAGGGTGGAGCTAGGGTTCTGTACTTGGGGTCATATTTCATCTATCTTGTTGCTTGTGGTTGTACCTAGGTTAGGGTTGAGAGGGAGGACTCAAAAATACCTCACTCTCAACTCTGGGTTGGATCATCATATCATATATCATCATCACCAGACCACCAGGGAATGGTATGGGAAGGATTGGAGGGGAGGAATTTATCTTTTCATCACCCTCTCTATTCTTAAACTCATTGCATCCAATCCCCTTACAGACACTTAGACCAATAACTTCCAGAACCTGAGGACAACTTTGAGGGGTATCACTTCTCTTGTTTCCACACCGGTCAATTAACTGCTGAAGGGAGGTTGTATTATGTCCCCCAACTGCAAGTTGTTCAATTAGGCGTGCCGGTAAACCTTTTTGAAAATGAAATAGAAGGGCTGCCTTGTTCCATTGGATGCAAGACTGCAGAGTTCAAAAATTGGAAATATAAATGGAGGCTCTACTATTTTCCTTCATGACTAGATTATTGAGTTTGTATTCAGTGTTTCAAACTTCATTAGGGTTGCCAGAAAGGGTGAACAGCAGTTTCTCAAACTTGTCCCAATTGTTGAGAATACAAGTGGGACTAGTGTTATCTAATAGTTTGAGGTAAGGTTCAAACCACTGCAAGGCTCTTCCACCAAGGAAGGAAGATGCATACATAACTCTAGGTCTATCAGTAGGGAAATTGTGAGGATTGTTTGAGAAGATAATTTTTAAAGACTTTAGGTAGGATCTAAGCTTATGAGGTTTTTCTCCAGTAAAATAATCAGGCTGCTTCATGCCTGGGGTACAATAACTAGGACCACTTGGACCGGATGGCAAGGCAGTTTTGTTAAGCGCCTGGGTCAGAGTTGTGAGTAAGGTCAAAGTGCCGGGTTTGGGAGCATTAGTGTGAGCCCGCAATCTACCACAAGTAAAGTTTTCATTGGAAGAGTCTTCAATTTCTTTGAGAGGGTCCACTTTTTCCTAAGAGGGAGCAAGGGTATCATCAATAGTTTCAACCAAAGGAGATTTAGAAGAAGGGACAGGATCTAAAGGTTGTCTGGCCCAAGAAACGCTGGATCTCCCAACTCAATGGATATCATCATTGTAAGGGGTGAGGGAAGTGTTCCCGGTTGAGCAAGTACGTGAAATTGTAAAATAAATTCATTATAGGTTGGCAAGCTACAATAGATGAGTTGAGTTAGTTAATTTACTGTCACACAACCACCCCACGTACTATAGGGCGTCTTAGATGATTGTGAGCGTGAAGGAAGAGCTGAGTGCAAGGGCAAATGCAAGGTAGCAAGGGCTAACTGCAAAGTGCAAACTTATTGTGGAGGAACTTAACACACAGCGATGGGGATGAATGTTCCAATGGAAGGGAACCAAACCCAAGTCTGATGTGATGACTGGATTTAGCAACTGCAAGAACATATGAAATTAACTAACTGAGGAAACAATCTGCAGGCAAGCGGCGTAGCCTTTATAAGGTAATCCAAAATGACTAGATACAACCTGATGGATGGTCAACTACAGTTTTGAGCAATGAGGCAATGAATGACATGAAAAGAGTAAAAAATGAAATAACAGTATGAAAGTTTCCAAGGTCTTAGCGTAAGTGCAAGACAATAGAGGACAAATGTATTGGAGTGTAATGGTTGAGACATGAGGGAGTGACATCAGAAGCAATGCAAATATGAAGGTGTAGTTTATGCAGGGTAAGGGACTAGTCCATTTGCAAACTATACAGTTGAGGTGGCTTGACTAGTGTGGGTGCAAAGTAGTGAGAGCATAAGACTGGAAATGGGAACCCAAGGGTTATTGATACCCAGGGTGAAAAGGCAGAGCCCAAATGGATGGTTGACTGAGGTAGAGTTGACTGAGAGGTTTGCAAGTGGGTGCTGAGTCAGTCGCCAAGGATGGAAGGTTTTTATGCAAGCCAGAGTTGGTAAGCAGAAGGCACCATTGATGTTGTTCTTCTTGTTTGTCATGGTTATAGACTGAGGTAGATGGTACTGAGGAAAAGGGTATGTCAAAGTGGGAGGACAATAATCCTTATGCTCAAAGCGTGACAAATACCCCAAATGGGGTCAGTAGGCCTTTATTGAGAACCCAAAGGCCTCAATTAATGTTTAAATTCTTCAATGAGCCCATTGAATCCTCAAAAGGCCTTTTATCTCACCCTAGGAACCCTTTCAAAACTTAAATAGGCATTCAAAACCTTCATCATCTATATTGAAAATAAAGTTTATTGGTAGACCTCTTAAAATTATGTATGCCTTCCTGGGGTGAGAAAACACACCAGAAGGCACAAATTGAGTGGGAAAAAATACTATAATAATTCTTTTTTTTGTAGGAGGGCATAGATTTGGTCACTTTGAAGGTTTGAATTCAGCCAGGATCAATATTTAAATACATATATTGTTGTATCTTTTTTGAATCAAATTTAGGTTTGAGTGCCTTTTACTACCCAGTGAAATCTATGAGAGCTTTGTTCCAATTGAAGATTAGCATGAGCTTTTTTTTGGTCCAGGCTATATTCATCTTTATTTTCTATATAAATGCCTTTTTCCAAAAAAGGTGTGATTTTACCTTTTTTTTTTCTAGAAAAATAAAATTGTTGTGTTTTTCCATGAAAAGAAGAAAAAGAAAAAGAAAAAATAAATGTTCCAAGGCATGAGTTTGAAATTTTTTTGTTTTAATGCAGTAAAGCCTTTGGCATTTTAACCTTCCAAAAGGCATTTAACCATAATAATTTTTAACAAATTTTACTGATTTCAAAAAGTGGAAAACACCCTTTTTTTAGGCCAGAGAGGGGGTTCTGGGCCTTTAGGCAGCCCCTGTGTCCCCTTCTGTGCTGCAGTGGGTTGGATGGAAATTTTCATGGCCTTTTGAAAACCCAGGGAATTCCATGGTTTTGCCTGGTCCCAGGCCATGAAAAATTTAGCCAAAGCAGTTTAGAGGGCAATAGAAACTTTTAAAAACAATTTTGATTAAAATTTTGTTGGTTTCAACAGCTGTGGCCATTTTGGCTACTGATTTCACCCCATAAATCAATCAAAAGTGTGCCAAAAAGGCTGTTACCCCTACCCTATGGACTTTCAAATGGGAGGGGGGAAACTTTCTCATGCAAGGGAAAGTTTTTGAAAATTTTAAATTAAATTTTTGCTCATTTTTTTGTGGGAAAAAATTCCAAAATCTTTGACTTAATTTTAAAAAAAAAATTACTCAATTTATACCTTGGGATTCTATTCTTTTTTTATTGGAGAAAAGACAAATATTTGATTTTTTATAAATAATCTCAGGGAATTGATTTAGCCTGGGAATTCTCATTTTTTGGTTTTAGTTGAAGTTTTTTGAGACTTAATTTGGTTGGGAAAACACAAAACATGGCATGAATTTGTCTTTTGGTTTTGAAAAAAATTAAAAAATGGGATGAACACATACCTTTAGAGATTAATATATTCCTTTTTATAAATTCTGATTTGTTTTTCTTGCTTGAAAAGACATGCATTCATCATTTTTTACAGAATGAATATCTATCTCTATTAAAATATTGGTTTTTTGAGGGTTGGAAAATACCATGTTTGAGCTCTTTCAAAAAACATTGAGTAGCCAGCATTTTTCTCTTAAATCTTAGCCACAAACTGGGTTTAGTTTGTGAATCTACTTCACTCAATATTGTCCCCTGGATAAAAATCTTCCATCCCCCAATTTAGGAGAAATATACACTAATATACCCTTGAAAAAAGTACCTTGCTTTTTGAGAAAAAAAGAACTAGAAAAAGAACAAGAAATTTTAAGGAGGTCAATTTATCTTCCAGAGGCTAGATTGGGTAGTTTTTTTTTCAAATTATCCAAAAAATTTCTAATTCAAAGAATAAAACTAAGATAATTATTTTTCTGTTTCAGTTGTCTTGTAATTTGATTTTTCAAACTCCACAAATAGCATTCAAGCCTTAGAGAGACTGATCAAGGGGTTTTGCATTTATGGTGATCCCAAAAATTTTGAACAAGATTAATCTTACATCAATTATCTATTAAAAACCAATCTCATGAACTCAAAATTCAAAAACATTTTTTTTATAAATTCAATTAAAGAAAATTATTTGTCTCAATAAATTTGATCTAATCTATAGGAAAAACACTATCTAACACAAGAAATGGCTAAGGATTAGTTGGATTTTTTTTTGATAAGATTCTAGTTGATCAGCCTCCATTTCAAGATTTCTTTTTTTTAAAAAAAAAATAAAAAATAAATTCTTTATTTTTGATTTTATTCAAAGTTTTTCTTGGAAATTATTTGATTGATTATTTCTCCTCAATCTTCTCCTATTTTCTCAGTTGTTTCTCCTTTCATTTATTCTCATGCCTTATCTCTGTTGTGCCTCTTTTGGTCAAACTTGACTTGCGCTTCCTCCAACTGGCGCTCAACGCGCTCCCCAAACCCTACAGGGGACTTGATGGGACTCAGTTGCCTATGAACCTCAACGGTGTCCTGTCCTCAATCTCCTTTCTTCTTCAGCTGACTCTCTCCCTTCATAACCGTCCTTGACTTTGCCAACTCCTTGCCACAACCAAAGAACCCAAAGAACTGTAGGTCCTTGAATGTCTTCCAACTCTAGATCAAGCTTCACCTGAAACCGCAGCTCACTCCCACAGACCAATCCTTGTCTTGGTTGGATCAGTCACAGGCGTACTAAGAATCCAAAGCCAGAGCTTTGTAAATCATATTCTTCACCGCTCTTCCGCTCATCACTCTTTCAAGGCGGTCTCTTACCTTTCTTTATCTCTTTACTTCAGATGCTATCTACCTTGTTCTGCTAAGTCTGTCTATATGCCATAATCCTGCCTGCGGACTCAATCTTTTTGTTGGTGTCCATTCATGTTATTCTTGCGTCCTTTTCTTATTGTCTTTTCTTCCGTGTTGACCCTCATCTGTGATCTTCTCATTCAAATTAGCCTAGTCCAGAATTACCAGAATTCTTTCATCTTTTCAAAGTTAAAAGCTGAAGGTCTCCAAATGCTTGAGCAATATGCCTCCTTCATCTGAATCACCTGTACAAGGCGGAGAAAGCAACTTCAAGGCACTGGCTCTCAAATCCCTGATGGAATCTATTCCACTTCTCACTGAAACCAATTATTCAGTCTGGAGGATGAAGATGGAACATCTATTCAAGATGTGTGCTATCCTCCATCTATTCAAATCAACTAACCCTCTAGAGATCATTCTGGAAAATGATGAGACGGCCAGCTATCTAATTTCAAAACTCAACCCATCAACTCACACTAAAATAATCACACATGAAAACAAAGACTCATCAAAACTGATCTGGATGGCTACCAAGGACCTTTTTGCATCTAGTCAGGCCGCCAACAGGGCTTTCATTTTTTTCAACTTTTTGTATCTGGGTTTTGACCAAAACAACATAGAGGGATTTATTCTTGCTGTGAAGCAACACCTGGGAAAACTTGATGAAGTTGGAATTGATCTTCTGTCAGATATTCTCAGCTACCTCATCCTTTTCAAACTCCAGGATTCTCTCAAACCCATTTGATCACAGATCATGAACTCATGATCAGACCTAACGGTAACCCTGGTTCTCAATCACCTAGTTCAAAATTGGAATGAAGTGCCCTGGTTCTCAATCACCTAGTTCAACATTGGAATGAAGTGCAATCCAAAAATAAAGAATCCTCTGACATGGCTACTACTCTGTACCACCAAAAAAATCAAGATTCAAACACTCCTCAATGTAAAAAGGGTAAACACAATCCTCTGGTCAAGTCTCATCCACCATACTCATGCTGGGTAGACTTCCCTCATCTCCCTCCAGAACATCCCCCCAATAAGACCAAATGTGGTGTCAATAAGAATGAAGAAGCACACCACTATTCATTCTTCTGTGCCCTCAAACACAACAGTCAAATTGACAAGAATAAATTTATAAATGAAAGCACCTGTTCCATCCACATGTTCACAGATAATTCTCTATTCAAAGACCTGTCCATTCAATCTGGGGAAGAAAAGATGAAAACTTGGAAGAAAGGCAATGGCTTAACTATAAAAGGACTGGGAATGGCTCACATCTCCACCAAGAACAACTTCATATCCCTTGAGAACTCAGCCTGGGTCCCAGAAGCTACTTTTAATCTCATCTCAATGGGTGCATTACTGAATAAAAGATGCTGCCTCTCAGTAAACTCCAAACCTTTGATCCCAAATTTCACTTTCAAACTTAAAGGAAAACAAATCCTAGAAGGGCTGATTCAAAACAATCTCCTAATACTAAACAACTTTTCTTCTCTCAATAACAGCTGATGCCACCTGAATCTTTCCAAATTCTTGGCTCTTCATAAGAAACTAGGTCACACTAGTCTGGGAAGGATTGAAAAACACTTTGGGTACAAACTTAACCAAAGCATCAAGCATGACTTCAAATGTGTGTTGTGTAACAAGGAAAAAATCACCAGGTCTCCCTTCACCCACTCTCAAACACCTGCAAACCAAGTCTTTGATTGACTTCATATGGATCTGATGGGTCCTATGAATCCCACCAGCAAAGGTGGTATGAGATACTCACTCACAGTCATCAACAAAAAATCTGGATATCTGTCCAGTTTTCCCTTACCCTCTAAAGACACCACAGTTGCTACCATTATGTTCATGATTGAAAACCAAGCTAAAAACTAGGCTAATATCAAATTGAATTTATCACTGAGGGCGGTGGTGAATTTGAGAATGTTTCTCTATCCTCCTACTTCAAGTCAAAATTGATCAACCATCTCATTAGAAAACCCTATCATCCCCAGCACAACGGCAAGGCTGAACAGGCCAACAGAACCATGATGGAATCTGTCAGATGTGCTTTCAGTTACCCCTCTATCCTAAAAGCTACTGGAACTTAGTCATTCATTCATGCTGCTTTGCTTTAAACCAAATACCCACAAGTAAAGGTGAAAAAACCCCCTGGGAACTGTTGCACAATACCAAGATCCCTGCCAACTACCTCAAACCCCTGGGGTCCAGAGCTATATACCTCATCCCTGAAACAAAAATTGTATCTAAACTAGCGGATAAAGGTGCTGAAGGAATACTAATAGGTTATAAACCTTGGTTGTTCTCTTACAAACTTATCTCCAAAACCGGGAAAATTGTTGAAAACAAACACATCAAGTTTCTGAAATCGGATGTCTCTACTTTGGCTTTAACTGATGACCTTGAAACCGTTACTACCAATACTTCCACCAGCAAATCAACTCAAACTCCCTCTACCACTGATGTCCAATCTGTCTCACCAAATGAAGATGAGAAACCTTCCTTGACTATAAATATCATTTCATCCTCTTCCAAATCCAACAATTATGATTTAACCATTCAAAACTCCCTAAAAACACAGTTAAGAGATCAAAGTTTGATCAAAGCAGCAGAAAGGTACGGATACTACCACTCTGAATATGTTCCTTCCAACATCCACAAGGCCCTCAAGCTTCCAGAATGGGTTCCCCCCATCAAAAAGGAACTCAACACTGCCAAAGAGCTAGATGTATGGGAAGAAGCAGACAATTCTGAGGTAACCAAACCACTAGAAATCACCTGGACTTTCAGGCAGAAGCAAGACCTACATACTGGGGCAATCACCCTCAAGTCCAGAGTCTGCGTCCAAGGGTTCAACCAAAGGTACGGCATTGATTACATCAATACCTTTGCATTGACTGGGAAAATAGCATCTCTGCAAGCCCTTCTTGCCTACTCTGTTGACAAAAATCTACCCATTCTCCAATTTGACGTTAAGGGAGCCTTTCTCCATGCACCTCTTGACAACTATGTTGACATTGAGACTCCTGTTGGCTCAAAAAGAACCTTCAAATTCCTAAAGCTGAAGAAGTTGCTGTACGGCCTGAAGCAAGCCCCTCTGAACTGGTATAAGACGCTGGTAAACTGGATAAAGAACAACAGCTTCAATGAAAGCAATTCCAACCCCTGTTTTTACCTCCACAAAAACTCAGTTACCAGCCTATTCTTCCACGTTGACAACTTGGTTGCCACTGGAAATGTTGAGTGGTTCAAAAACATCTTCTTAGATAGATTCAAAGACTCCTTGGCTCAAAAAGTTGACACTCTTCTGGGAATGAAAGTGGAAAGAGGCAAGGATTTCATTAGCCTGTCTCTACCCAATCACATCAAGATAGGCCAGGAAGAATTTCAGCTTACCAATTCTAAACCCTTAAACAACCCTTGCACAGCTGGACTACACTTGCTACCACAAACCAAAGAAGAAATAGACAATTTCAAAGAACTCAACATCAATTACCGGTCTCCCATAGGACAACTCAATTTCATAGCTAACTTAGCCAGGCCTGACATCAGCTTTGCTGTGTCAAGTCTGGCGTGGTTCTCCAAACGTCCTGGTATCAAACACTGGAAGGAAGTCATTCAAGTGTGGCAGTACCTTCTGAACACCATTGAATTCAAACTAACTATCAGAAGCAGATCATGGGTCCATCACCTAGAGATGTACAGCAATGCCACCTGGGGTGACAACCCAGATTCTTGCTTATCTCAATCTGGCCTTCTCTGTCTGTTCAAAGGAAGTCCAATATACTGGACAAGCCATTGACAAAGAAGTATAGCTCACTCCTCAACTGAGTCCAAATGCAACTCATTATTGACCTGCCACCTGGAAGGAAAATGGCTGCATCACTTGTTAAGCAAACTATGGCGCAGGCCATTGGATCCTCCCATGCATATCATTGACAACAAGGTATTAGAAGACAAATTAAAACATTGGCACAAAGTCTCATGCAAAACACATTGATATCAAGTTAAAGAGTCTAAGCAATGATCTTAGCAACAGAACCATCAAAATTAAAATCATTGCATCTCAAGACATGTTATCCAATGCCTTTACCAAAGCTGAAAGTAACTCCTCTGTTAAAAAAATTGGTTGAGTATGTTAACTCCTGACCTCTCTCTATGCAGAGTTGAGTGGTAGTGTTAATTATTTTATTTATTCTTTCTCCTCACTCTTCTCCTATTTCCTCAGTTGTTTCTCCTTTCATTTCTCCTCATGCCTTATCTCTGTTGTGCCTCTTTTGGTCAAACTTGACTTGCGCTTCCTCCAACTGGCACTCGACGCACTCCCCAAACCCTATAGGGGGACTCAAGGGGACTCAGTTGCCTGTGGACATCAACCTTGTCCTTTCCTCAATTACCGTTCTTCTTCAGTCAACTCTCTCCCTTCATAAGCTTCCTTTACTTTGTAAACTCCTTGCCACGACTTGATTGAAACTGAAGAGCCCAAAGAACTGTAGGTCCTTGAATGTCTTCCAACTCTAGATCAAGCTTCACCTGAAACTGCAGCTCACTTCCAAAGAACAATCCTTGTCTTGGTTGGATCAGTCACAGGCGTACTAAGAATCCAAAGCCAGAGCTTTTTAAATCATCTTCTGCACCGCTCTTCTGCTCATCACTCTTTCAAGGCGGTCTCTTACCTTTCTTTATCTCTTTACTTCAGATTCTATCTACCTTTTTCTGCTAAGTCTGTCTATAGGCCATAATCCTGCCTGCAGACTCAATATTTGTGTTGGTTTCCATTCCTGTTATTCTTGCATCCTTTTCTTATTGTCTTTTCTTCCGTTTTGACCCTCATCTGTGATCTTCTCATGCAAATTAGCCTGGTCCAGAATTACCAGAATTCTTTCATCTTTTCAGTTCTTGATATCTTTCTCCTTGAATCCCAAAAATAATTCTCTCAATTTCATGTTAAAGAACACTTTTTATTAATTTCAATATTAAATTCAAACCATTTTTTTAAAATTGAACCAATGTACCAGTAGTATCACCAATTTTTTTAAATACATATATATATATATATATATATTTATAAACCTATTGATTTATCTTACCTGACCTTTGGTTTTTAAATGATTCCATCATGAAATCCAATGAAACAATTTTTTTGCTATCTTTTTCACAGATTTTGGGGAATTGAATCAACTCAATAGGATGTATGAAAGTTAGAAAATCTTCCATTAGAAACCGTCCTTTTTTCAAAAAATCTGCCATTTTTAATGGCAGGCTTCTGAAATACACTTACCCCTTAACTGGTGTATTTCAAAATGGCATATTTCAAACATCAAATCTGCCATTTTTCCATCATCATCCATCCACCATCCATGGAATGCCAAACACCCATACACACCTCCACATCATCCATATCAAAACCAAAACCTTATACCAGCACCCCATACAGCTCCTCATAACTTCAAATCACAAACACTGCCCCTCCCCAAACTCTTCACTTCTCAGCATGTCCAAACTGACCTCCAGGAAGCTAGCCAAAAATGGAATCAAGCTGACTGAACTTTTATTACTATTTGACTCAAATTCAGACTCTGATTTTTAATCCAACTGGTTATCCTTGAATGCTCTATTGGAACACCGCTACTTAATCCCCCAAAAACATCAATTTGACCATCCTATGTAAAAACGGCAGAAGCTCCATCTCCTCTTTGACTTAAGCTTCCATCAAATCTTTAAAAATTCTTTAGCATCATTCTGGAAACATTTGTAGATGATTCAGAACCATCCTGTCTTCCAGAAAGAATCTTGGAATCTCCAACGCAATCCTGCTATCCAACTTGCTGTTGCTCTTTGTTGGTTTGGATCCAATGATAATGGTGCTGCTTTTCATTGATTGAAAAATCTTTTCTCTATTGGATATGTAACAGTCAACTTGTACACCCAATGTCTTATCACTTCTGTCCTAGGATTTTTCCACTCACTTCTATTCTTGCCAACAAAGGAAGAGCTCATTGAGATCTCACAGTTCATGTGTACTGAAGGTTTTCAAGTTTGTATTGAATTTTTTAATGAAACCGCCATCCCTTTGAGTCAAAAACCCAAGCTTGATGGAAAAAATTACTTTTATTGGAATAAAAGGCAATTGAATCTCTTAATATCAATTTTTTTTACACAAAACTGACCAACCATGCTTCTTTTGTTTACATAGATACTCAATTTCTGTCCAACTTGTTTGCAACAACAACAAAAATTTCATTGCCCTCCATGATGACCTTCCTGCTTCCTGTCATGATTCTTATGTCTTCAGCCAAATGCAGATTTCTCAGCAACCTCAGAGCTACATTGATGAAGAAAAATACCTTATGGATTACTCTGCTTATGCCAGTAGTAAATGTGTGGTTCCAGCATACCGCAATGTTTTGTCAAATGATCAAGCCAAAAATTATTTCAACTATCATCTTAAATCACAAGTTTGGATTGAGAATACCATAGGAGTCCTGGAAGGAAGATGGGCAAGCTTAAGAGAAATGCAAAGCCAGCTCCAAAATCTCAAAGACATGAAGTTACTCATCAACTGGATTGTCTGCTGTGTTATTCTCCATAACTTGTTGGCCAAAATCAAAGATGAATGGGATGAAATATTTGAAGATGATGTGCCTGATCCTCCTCAAATAATTCCATTATTATCTCATCAGTCCTTTTTTTCCATGAGAGAGAAAATTCTACCTCTCACAATTGCTCAGTTTGAATCATGATGGTCTAATTTCAGACTTGGTAAAGAGACAAACGCACAAGTTTGTATTTTTCTTTCTTTTTTTCATCCCAAACTGGCTGACTTGATCTTTTCAGTTGCCCACAAGTGGACCCCAGTCACCCCCACCACTTTGCTCCTCCTCCTCCTCTCCCAGTAATTGGAATCAACCACTCACCCTCCTCCTCCTCCCCTCCAACAACAACCTCACCACACCCAACAAACCACCATTACTGTCTCCATCTCCATTTCAGTCTCCTTATCTCAACTCCCTTTATGATTGCCTGGCTAAAACACCCCCTTTCATCTCCCATCTATGTTTCCAGCCCACCCTGGTATTCCCTCCCCCCTCCCTCTCAATCCACCCCCCCCCCCCCCCATGGCCAAAGCCCAAGCAACCCTCCCCCCTCCTTACCAATCAACCACCCAATTGACCCCCCCCTTCCACTGAACAACTGGCCAATCAAACGCCCCCCCCATTGACCAATTTACCGCCCCCCCCCCCATTGACCAATTGACTGGCCCCCCCACCCTTGACCAACCAACTCAGCCTCCCCCCCATCCTTGACCAAGAACCCCCCCCCCCCCATCCTCAAACAAGAAAACCTGACCAATGCTGACCAAGCAAAAAACCAGGCCTGACCAATGAACCTCCCCCTTCCTTCTTCCTTGGACAAAGCAATGACACCATCCTCCCCACTCCCACCACCACCATCCTCCCCAAGGCCTATCAGTGATGTGGTGAATCCTGGAACCAAAAAATGGTGAGTGAAATTACCCCCATTTCTTCCTTGGATGTCCCCCCTGCTTCATCTTCCCTATGGTGTCTGTCAACTTGATTATACAATCAGGATCACAGCCATTGGGGGAGTGATTCAGTCCAATCCTTGGATTTTCCACCCTTCCTTATTTATGCTGTATTTATTTAATTGGTGAATCAGTTACTATCAGTGTAAGCAGAAGAACAAGAGCTTAAAGAGGCAAGTGGGCAATATGAGGCATTTGAATGTTCCAGGGCAAAGCAGTAAACAATCCATTAAGTTTTTCTGCATCACAGCAAGTAGGCAAGTTGATTCAAACCCAAAGGAGATTCACATCACTGAATCCACCCTGAAGTTGTACCCCAAGTTCAACATGGGAAATTCCATCATTGACCCAATAAAAAAACTGCTTTCTGTCTTTCTGAGTGGTTCACTTTCTCTGAAATGTCTTCTAATTAGGATAAACTTAGATGGGAAAGTTTTTCTTTCCATCTACTCCACCGCACTACACACCTTCAACCTTTCAAAACAAACAAGTCCATAGTTTCTGGAATGATGTAAGCTGATCAATGGAGAAAATCAAGCCACCAAAGAGCTTTTAGATGATATGGTTCAGCCACATAACTCCACCAGGCTATGAAAAAAATTTTATTCCAGCCTCAAGCATCAAAATAAAAAATCATTAAGGCTGGAGAGTGGCTTTTGAAAAAACTCAGAGAATTTTCTCCAGTAATTTGTTAGGAGTGTCAGAGGGAACTCATTAAAAATAAGATTCCTTCCATGAACCATATGGAGTATGTTGAAGAATACAGGAGTTCTGATTTTTTGTCCTTCTTAACCTTTACCCTTTATGATTTTTGAAACCTCCCCCATCAAGATTCTGATGTTGATAACTGGAATTTGGTAGGATGGATTACCATCTTCAATCCTAAGAGTATAGCAGATGAAAGTTAGACTAATATCTTGGCTGATGATGATATTGATATGATTGGAGGTCAGTTTGCATTTAGGGATTATCAGTTATATCTTGATTTTGCTCAATTTTCAGGGGTTACATTAGCTGTTTTTGAATCCAAGGATTTTACTCATCAAACTTGTGGAGGATTCTTGACATCTACAAAGTATACAAAAATAGGCTTCTCTTGTCAAATATCCAAAATAAATTACACTAGAATTCCAAAAATATCTTGATGGAACTTCAACATTCTCAAAAATTGGTGGATATGAAGAACGGATAAAAAATGCTTGTAAATCATTCAGTTTGGATTCTTTTTTGTGAATGAATAGCAATATATTCAAAAATATTTACAATCAAAACATCTGAGAAATCTTTTCAATGTATGTCATTGGTTGAAAACTACTTACACAAGCAATTTCCAATGACAACCTGTCCTTTTTCTATGGTTGAGAACACTCTTTTTAATTTTCCTCTTTCCAATAATCCAACTCATCTTTTTTCATATTCCTTTCAGCATTTATCTTCTTCTCTTGGGTTTCTGCCTCTGCCTCTATTTTTTTCTCCTGAGCTATAAGCTCTGATCTCCATTTTTTCTCTTCAATTTCTAGATTAAGCTTCCACTTCTCACTCTAAAATTCAAGTTTCTTTCTTTCAAAAAGATTTTTCAGTTTTTTTTTTTTTTCAAAGTCAATAAATCAATTTGTTTTGCATGTTTGGGAAGATTTAGAAATCCAATTTATTTTACTTACTTGAATATTGCTTCTCAATGATTTCTTGAAAGCCTCCAAAGCTAGAAATGTGTCTCCTCTTTTGATGAATTTTTGGTTTGATGTTCATTGAATTTGAGGCCTTGCACTTTCCCTTGGCTGAGGTTTATGGAAGCTGACTGTCTTCACTCAGATTTGAAGGCAATTTAGGAGGCCCCATTGGCTTAAGCTTTCTGTTATTTTCAAGAAAAGGACAAGGTTTTTCATATGAAATCAGTTAAAATTCCCTATTCAAGAAAAGAAAAACCATACTTACTTGAGGTGAGGTATGTTTGAATTTTGAATTGGGACATTCTTCCCCAAAGTTGGTGGTATTGTTGATTTCATCCATGTTAGAAAGTGATGGATCCATGAAATTGTTCAAGATGCTTGTGGACTGAAATGGGGCTGATTGAGCTGTAATTTTGGCAACATCATTCTTGGTGGCAGATGCTGGCTCTGATGGTGGCCAATTGTATGTTTCCTTGTTATTGGTTTCACTAGGCTGAGTATCATTGAGAAGTGGCTCCATTTCTTTTTAATCTGCTGTTTGAGTCTCAAAATCAGCCAGAGGGGTGATATTTTCTTTTTTTACCAAATATTTCATCCATGTGGTTGTAGAAAGGGAAAATTGAATCCAATTTCTTGATAACAGAGTTTATTCCCTTGGCTTTATCAGCATCAGTTATTCGAAAAACAGTTGAGATAGAAATGGAGTGGAATTTTGTGTACTTGGCCTGGTAGCTCTTGAATTGCTCCCACATTTGCTTTTAATACATTTCCAGCCTATCTTTTTTTTTTGTTCTTGAGATCATTGGCCATCAGGAGATAACCATTTTACTTTGAGAATGGGGGTTGAAAAACTCTTGTTTCTTTGTTGGACCCAAAGCAAGCAGCATAGTTTGACACAAATTTGAGCCAGTTGACCAGGATTAGGTGATCTTCTTTCCTGAGTTGTCCAGATAATTTGGAAGCTGAGGGAGGAGGATTTTTTGTTTTTGAATTTCTTGGAGATGTTTGTTTGGGTAGGTGGTAGTTGTTTGTGGATTGCTGAGGGGCCATTTTGATAGGGTGAGATTTCAGAGGATAGTGTGATGAGCAGTGAGGATGATGGGATGTCTGAGGAGGTTGGAGTTGGATGAAAGTGAGAAGAAAGGATGAGATGTCCAAGGAGGTTGGAGTTGAATGGAAGTTGGAAGCAAGGATGAGATTTCCAAGGATTTTGGAGTTGGATGGAAGTGGGAAGAAAGGATGAGCAGTGAGGATGACAAGATGTCCAAGGATTTCAGAGTTGGATGGAAGTGGGAAGCAAGTATGAGATTTCCAAGGATTTTGGAGTTGGATGGAAGTGGAAAGCAAGGATGAGCAGTGAGGATGATGAGATTTCCAAGGATTTTAGATTTGGATGTGAGTGGGAAGCAAGGATGAGCAGTGAGGATGATGAGATTTCCAAGAATTTCAGATTTGGATGGGAGTGGGAAGCAAGGATGAGCAGTGAGGATGATGAGATGTCCAAGGATTTCAGATTTGGATAGGAGTGGGAAGCAAGGATGAGCTGTGAGGATGATGAGATGTCCAAGGAGGTTGGAGTTGGATCAAAGTGGAAAGCAAGGATGAGCAGTGAGGATGATGGGATGTCTGAGGAGGTTTGATTTGGATGGAAGTGGGAAGCAAGGATGAGATCTCCAAGGAGGTTTTAGTTGGATGGAAAGTTGGAGTTGGATGGAAGTTGGAAGCAAGGGATGGATGAGGTGGTGCAGGGTGTGGTTGATACTGTGGGTACCTTTGAAAACTTCAATTGAAAAACCTCACTTATTTCATGTTAACTTTGACACACCTGATCTGAAATAAGTGGGTTTTTTTTTGTATTTTTAATGGCAGGTTTGAAATGGTGAATTTGGTTTGAAACCAACCATGAAAAAATGGAGGGTTTGGTAAACTTTGATACACCCTAATCTCTGAGGGATCTTTTCTTTCAAATTCTTGGAGGATAAAAATCTTTGGGTTTAAAACTCTTGAACAGTGTTCTTTATGAGAAACCTTGAATGAATCATGAGTGTAAGATCCTCAATCTCCTGAAAGTCTCATGAAAATTCTAACAAAACTTGATTTTTAATTTTTATTTTTTAAGGAATGACTTGGAAACTTGATATAATTCATTTGTCAAAATTCCATTTCAGACAACATTTTGTTAGCTGAAGTGGAGTTAGTTAATGAGGCAATAAGATTATAGAAATTAATCAGTCTCTTCATTCAAACGGCTGATATCTAGGTTAATAGGGGCCATCTACACTCAGCATCAATTGAATCAAAGTTTTGGCCCATCAAAATCTTCCTAGGAGGTGATCCTTGATTTTTTTTTTTTCAATCAAAATGTAATCTGTTTGGGGTTTTTGAAGTACACAGGGGGGGGAGTAAGTATTTGCAGGGATTGGAAAAAATTAGTAGTTTGATTTTCAGACACACAGATCTTGGGGCCAAATCTTTGATTCCAAAAAAAAAAAAAAAACAAAAAAAAAAACCATCCATTGATGTTAAGTTGTACAATCATTTATTTTAGGATCTGTTCTTGGAGGTGGAACTTGATTGATGAGTCAAATGATCCAACCCTCACTTTTTTCAGAAAAAATTAGTACAGAAAGGTAAAGAAGACCCCAAAGTAGATGCTCCAGAAAGAGTAAAAGAAGGAACCCACCCTTTGGAGGTTAGTGAAATATTTAATATGATGAATTTTTTGGAATGATCAGAATAGAACTATTAAAAAAAATGTGAGTTTTGATGTGTTCCCATTCATGAAGAAAGAAAACTAGATCAATTTGGGGTTTCTTTGTGGGTTTGATGATACTTTGATTGAATGATCAAGTTGAGAATTTGAGAACTCATCAAATTCAAGCAAAAAAACATCTCTGATCCTATTTGGGTTCTGAAGTATACTTCACTTTGAGTTTTCCCCTTCTTTAGAGCTTCCAGAATCTTGTGATTTTTTTTTTCTTTTGGTTTTGAGGAGGTGCTCATCTGATTGCTTGAGAACTAAACAAAATTGTCAAATGAAATAAACCTCTTTAGTGAGCAAGTTTTTATTAATCTCATGAATGATTTGAAACCTTTTTTTTTATTGAAAAAAAAAAACATCCAAACAAAATGAAATATCAAATGTTTAAAACAACTGTGCAAAAAAAAATCTTCAAACTTTCCTTTTCAGATTTTTTTTTTTTAAAAAAACTTCTTGTTTGCTGCATTTTACACCTCAGTGTGCAGACTTACCCCCCCCCCCCCCTTCTCTGTACAGATTGCTTCCAATTTATCAAAGTAAGAATTTCTCACTCTCTATTCATCAACTCTTGCAAATCCCATGCCTGCTGAGGCAAAGAAATTTCATGATTTCCTGTGATTCCTCCAAGAGTTCTGGAATTTCTTGCTCGATCGATTGGATGGAGATTTGAGTCTATGTTTTGTTTAATTGTTGAGCTCATTGGCCATCATGAGCTGACCATCAAAGTTAGAAGACGTTAGGAAATCAACTCAATTTTTGCGTTTTTCTCACCCAAGGCAAGGATCACGTTTTTCAGCTGTATGGACCCAGTTGATCTGATCTCTTCATTTGACCAGGGCCTTTTGAGACTGATTTCAAAGGAAGGCATGCTGATCTATAAGCCTGACTTGGATTTCTTGGTGTACATAGTCTTCCTTTTCTTTTTGAAAAAAACCTGTTTGGGTAACTCTGACACCACTTCTTGTGAAGTAAGTGGGCTTTTTTAATCCGTCGATGGTGGGTTCAAAATGGCAGATGTAAGTCCAACGGCCGGTTGGCTAGCAGTCCGATATGACCTATCGAGCCTCGGCATCCATGGTTTTCTTCTATTGTGAACTTTTGTTCGTTGACGGCAATCATCTCCGAATCGGTCACTGGATGCTATCGATTTTTTTTGCGGTCGATCCCTGCGAAGGTTTAGGAGGATGCAATTTTTTTTTTTTTTTTTATTGGGGGGGGGGGTTACTTGATGATTCTGAATCGTTGGATCCATGAGCAGGTTTCTTGAACCAGTCGCAAGTCCAGTACTTGATCCCAAGCAGTCCATCCATACTTGCTGGGGGAGGTAGTTCCTGGTTTGCCTGGTACGAGTTTTGGTTTTTGGGGTGAGTAGTCGATGGGATGATTGGATCAACGACCGTCGGGCTCGATCGTCGACCCAATCGATTTGAGATAACACGCAGTCTGATGACCCTAGCTCGAGACTTGAGTGGCATGGCAGAGTCATGAGCAGAGATCTAACTCATCCGGGCGTTCGTCTGAGTGGGGGCGGGGCATCCATCTATCCCGCGATCGTCGAAGATCAAGTTCAGGCAGGACTCCTGATCTGGCTGGGCACTGGGTGCCTCCCTCCACTCGATGAGAAGATGATCGAAAAGCTCTGCCCAACCGGCTGATGGGGTTGCTCGCTGGCTACTCGGTTGATTGGAGATAAGCGTTTGATTACATATTAGTTAAATCTGGATCGATTGATTTGATACTCATTAATTTCATCTATCTAAGATTGGATACTCGACGACGATGGTGATTAAATTCAAGTTTGAAGTAGATGAAAATGATCATTATTGATCCTATGGTCACGAGAGGTGTCGAGTCGAATGATGAGGGAGGAGAAGGGAGCATGAATAGGAAGAAGGACGAAAGGAAATCGACCGAGCCGTTGACGTCGAGTGGCCTGGTTGGTCTCTGCGCTGGTGGGCTGAATGGGGGGTCGAGCGAGCGACGGGTGGGCGACGAGGGCGGTGTTGAGGCTCCTGCGCTAGATGCGACGGGCTGCTGGCTGCTGCTGCTGGTTGTGCTTGAGCTTGTGATATGGAAGTGGAAGTGGATGTATGCACTTCCCTCGCGCTCTCGGCCTCGCTGGCTCACAGACTACAGACTACAGAGTCAGACTACAGTCGCTGGCCAGCTTCAGCTTGGCTGCCCCGCCCCCGCCCTGGCTGTTGACCGGTCGTCTGCTGGCCTGCTCGCTGGTCTCACTGCTCCTCAACCTCAACCTCAACCTCAGCCTCAACCTCAACCTCAACCTCAGCCTCAACCTCAACCTCAGCCTCAACCTCAACCTCACTCTCACTCTGCTCCCATCCTCGTTCTCCTATACTGCCTCTCTGCCTCCCTCGAGCCCATCCTATCAGGCTATCCGACCGACATCCGACATCCGACGACCGACTGACTAGCCAGCCACCATCCTCGGGACTTGCGATCCATCGAGAACCCTAAACTCAACTCACTCAGCCTAGCCGCCCATCCCATCCCGACTCGGCAGAACCCCCTCGGAGGGGCTCTGGTTGCTAGCAAGTCTGTCCCCTCCCATTGGCCCAAGCTATCCATCGTATCATATCCCATCCTTCCTATCCGTCTGCCAATCAGTCCCCTCCATCGATCTCACTCGGACCTGCTCTCATCGTAACCCAGTGATCAGGCTGTGATGAACCATCCACTCTACGATCGATTCGACTCGGGTCACTTCGATCCATCCAACTCACTCAATCTATCCTTACCCTCCTCAGCCCCACTCCATCCCTGCTCATCCACCCCAACGACCACAACGACCGCTGCCACCGATCCCATCAAACCGATCTCATCCCCCATCCCTCGAAGACGCCCGCCGCCCTTAGTCGAACCTCTCGACGATCTACCCCAACCAATCTATCCCATCCTACGATCACCCACCAGCCATCATCCATCCCCCAACAGACACAACCTCAACCTGACCCTCAAACAATTCACGAGTGCCATCCAGAAGTCAAAACTCAAGCTCAACCGGCTCATCAACCGGAAGAAGTACAAACTACCCCCCAACTCGGCCCCCCAAATCTCAACCCGACTACCCAGCCCTACCTCCCTCACCCTCAACCCACCCCTCCTCAACTCATCCACCCCCCACGTCGATCAGATCCCATCGAACCCGAGGTGCTCCTCCTTCCACGTCGATCGATATCACCATCTACACCCTCTCCGCTTCAGATCCCGCTCGCCCTTCCGTGATAATCTCTCGGCCACCTCAATCTCACCCATCGATTTGAACTCCCCGATCGGTGGTCGGCACTCGGGTACCAGTAGCACCGAGTTCAGTTGGAGATTATCACACCATCAACCAGATGGCTCACCCACCCATCCCGCATGGTTTGGCAAACTCGCAAGACCCCGGACGACGATCGGAGGGAGTGGGATCGGCTGGAGTGATCGAAACTCGGTCCAAACTGCCCTCACCTCTCTCGTCGGCACCTCACCCTCATCCCTTCAATCACGACCTCTCGGCTCTGCAGGCCCTAGGCGATTGGATTGCTTTTCTCACTCCTCTCCTACTAATCCGATCACCCATGGTCTACTCCAGCCCGTCTTTGGAATCTCGGTCAGGGAAGCTCTAGAACTCTCCCGGGAATCATACGATAGTCTCTTCGGTCGGTCTGAAATACCCACGATCGTTCACAAGTGTGGTGAGAGGTTGAAATGCTCAGAGGGTATGAAGAGTCGGGGGATTTTTAGGATCAATGGAAACGTGAAACGGATCAGGCAGTTGGAATCAATCTTCATGGATCCTACTCTCGGATACGGCAAACGGGTCGATATCACCTCACCACCTTCTCACCTCCCTCCCAGTAGTCATCCATCACTAGTCGATCGCATCAATACTTCTGAAACGGAAGAAGACGCCCAACTCGGTTCTTACTTCAGTTTACATGACGTGGCCGGCGTACTTCGCAGATACCTTTGGGCACTACCAGTTGAGTCAACAACACCACCACCCCTTACCCGTTCCTTCCCCTGTTTCCCACTTTTGTTTTGCTTACGTAAGAATCACGTATAGAGAAAACCATCAACCTCAGAAAAGACTGGGAAAAAAAAGTGCGCATGCTTAAGGAAACTGAAAGTTATCCAATCTTTCCTTGGAGTCTATTCTTCATTAGGAGCCCCTGGTCCCATACAAAACAACCACAGACTTGATTATGACGTGGAGAACGATGGAAGAGAGACGAGTATCAGGAAAAGGAGCGGGCGGAGTAGAAGAACATGACTACAAGCTGAAGACCATTGAAGAAATGGAGCGAATCCTGAAGGAGCAGATGAGAAGAGAAGAATTGGACTTGTTGAATTATTTATTAGAACTTTTGGGTCTATTTTCGATCCGATCCGAGGACAATTTGATGAACAGCAAAAATCTGGCGATTGTCTTTCAACCTGGAATCATGCCGATCTTCAGTGACAAAGATCAACCACAGGGAGAGGAGGAAGAAGAGAATCCCCATCCTCCTCTATCCAGATCATCTTTATCAAATCGATATCTACCTTCCTCGTTTGAGCGATCCACAACTAGTAGACATCCACCAACCATCGTCTCGATGGCCTCTCAGGTTTCAATACATGCCCCCACTGATCCTGGGACTGTTGAAGGAATCGGGCTGAAGGAATACTTGGGGCAGATTGATGAAGTTCAAGAGATACTGAGGTCGCTGATCGACCGATTCGCGTCCTTGACAATTCTAACTAGTGGTGGTCCTAATGATGGTCAACACGAGGTCGGTGGGAGTCGTGACGCCCAATCACCCATTCTTTCGGAAGAGCCTTGCCACTTGGGCATCGACCCTACGCTGGAGCTGAGTTCCAGCTGCAATAGGTCACTTAAATTGACCGGAGATGACGGTGGATGAAGTGCAAGAAAAAGTGACTCACATCATCATTTGACCGAACTAATGAGACTACATGAACCACGAAAGAAAAGAAAAATTGGGGAGGGGGGGGAGGGGACACCGAGAGCTGTTTTTTTTTTTTTTTTTTTTTTTTTTTTTGTAATCACGACAAGTTTGTAATCCTTCAACTTGTCAAACTTTGTACTTAATTGGCTTATGATATAATATACATCATTTAATAGTTGGAAATATTTACACGTACCTCCTAATCTACCAACTCGTTCTAAACAATCAAGCACGAAGACAACCGTTGCGATGATCGCCCGACTTGCCAACACCATTTACCCGCCTCTCCTCTTCGATCATGATATACATGCATGCATGACGAGCACCCGACGAGATTTCGATCCACTTCCTGTCCCTCCAACTTCCCCCTCCATCATCATCATCGCTCCTACCACGATTCTCGATGTCACTTTGATCACCCGACTCGCGAGCTAGATCGATTGATTGATTTATTGAACTATTTTTGTTTTGATTTTGTTTTTTGACTTGACTTGAGTTGTCTTGATGTATCGATTATATCGATCAATTACATATATCTATCTTGACTGGCCCTCCTCCTCCTCCTCCCCTTCGTTTTCTTTTCTTTTCTTTTCTTTTCTTTCCTTTTTTTTTTTTTTTTTTTTTTTTTTTCTAGAAGAAGAAGAAGAGGAAGAAAAAGTTGGATTTCTGTTGGTTCTTGGGGGTCGTATCGTCCCACGATAGATCGCAGGGAGAGGTCTTGAGCTCGTCCCTCGATTGATCGGTCCACCGTGAGGACGAGGGTGAGTCGATCGACAGAAAGGGAGACGCTCGATAATTCGTCTCAAGCTTGGAGTGGGTCGTGACGGTCGTGTGAGCCGGCTGAGACTGGTTGTACTCCCTCCACCCTTCCACCACCACCACCGTGAACGTGGAGAGTCCGTCGCATATACCGACATACATACGTGCCAAAACCCCTGGTGGGTGTCGATCAGTGGTTAGATATCGTCGGGGATCTTGATCAGGTCCGAAGGTCCCCGGTTGAACGAATGAAGAGCAAAGATATATAAGTACACCAAGGTCTGATTCACGAAACCAAGATGAGCTCGTACTTTCAGTATGTAGAGTACATAATACATAGTTACATACTAGTAGGGTCTCATCCTATGCTTGGGTGCTTGTCATACTCCAAACTCTAGGGTTCTTGATCACCAATCATTCTGACCTATCACACCCTCTGCCCAGTATCGTCCACCTCAGTCCAAAGGTGTGAGACCCGAAATCAAGCTCCGGATCAACTGAACTCTGCTACTACTCTTGGCATGTTCAAGCGACCTTTGATCTCTGCTAACCCTGTCATCACTCACCATCACACGTTTGATCTGAAGTACATACATACCATCCTTTGACTAGTTCCGATTGAACTTCAAACGGTTGGAGCCACACCCCCTCGTGCATCCATCTCTGGACAGCTATGGAACTCACACACGCCAGCCATCCCCAGTGCAATCCTGCTCATCGTTGAACGTTTGGTTGGATACTTGTATGATGTGGGCCATCATCCGATCACTTGCCAAGCATGGCCACACCTTCCCATAGCCAGCCAGGACTCAGTCTGCTTTGGTCACTTTCGTCACATTGGGTACTCACTCCACTGTGTGCATTCAAATCGTATTTGCATCACATGCTATCATCCCTTGCTTGTACCTCAACCTTCTCATCTCGTTTAACCTCACGTTTCCATAGATTCATTGCATCCCTTCTCTTCTTGGATCAACAGGACATCTACCAGGTTGTATCTAGTCATCATCATCAGGCTCTAGATTACCTTAGAAGCCAAAGACCTCTTTGCCTGCTGATCATTCTCTCAATTTAGTTTCTTTCATTCATTCTTGCATCCTTGCTGAAGTCTGATTCCTTAGGTTTAGATTTCAATCAGTCTCTTCTTCAAGACATCTTCCCTTTTAACTTGTCAATGAATCCAATCATTCAATTCAAAATTTGAAAGATAGCCTGACCCAGTTTGGGATCTCTGACCGAGTTGGTCATCCTCAGCTGTGCCAGTTCTGCCTAATCCTTTCCCCTAGATCAACTAACTTTTCTTTGCAAAGAGGGTCAAAATCAATACAAGCACTCTCCAATGACTTGGTTTAGTAATTTTTAAAGACAGTATTTCTATGGAACCAGTCAAGTTCCAATTCATCCCGGACTGACCCATGCCAAGATTGGTTACCAATTTAAACATCTTTCTGTTTTTTTTTTTTTTTTTTTTTTTTTTTTTTTTTTTTTTTAGGAAATTTTTGATCAGAACTTCATCCATCACTATTCCAAGAAAACTTTGTCAATTTGAATAATCTGTTTCAAAAAGATACCCAAATTTTTGTTGTTGCTGATCAAGATTGTTTGGGGTTTCAAGATCTGAAGAATGCATTCACAAGAGAACCTATCCTTGATCAATTCAACAAGCTAGCTTGTACTATGGTCAAATCAGATCCAAGCAACTATGCTATTGCAGGTGTCATTTCTCAATCTTCCCATTCCTTCCATCTTTTCCATCCAGTAGCTTTTGAATCTAAGAATTTACATTCTGTTGAGCTTAACTACAAAAACTCATGATGAGGAACTTCCTGAAAAAAATTTACTGCTCAAAGAAATTTCATTCATACCCTTATAAGTCTCAGGGAAACCTTTCAATGTATCAACTGACCACAACTCTCTTGAGTAGTTCATGGCCAAAATGGAGTTCTTACACATAGACAGGCACAATGGGTATAATAACTCTCCAAGTTCAACTTAAAATCACCTACCATCCTTGGAAACAAGTGGTAGTCCCTGATGATTTATCATATTGGGATGTCATTTAACCAATTGGGCAGGGGGGGGCACCTTTTTCAACAACAACCCTAAATATTTTCAAGCACTCTCCTCTGACAAGTCTTAAAAACTCATTATGATCCTCACCAACCTTTGAGAAAAAGCCTCTGAAATTTGAATTGCCCAATCAAACAACCCTTTCTGGATCAAAATTTGAAAGAAAGCAGGTTTGGATCTGGACTGTTGATTGACAAAGATGGTGATTTAGTTTATAAAGAACATCTAGTAGTACCCAACAATCCCAGTATGAAATTTTCTATATTTTAAGCTCTGAAAATTTTCTATATTCTAGGCTCTGCATGAATCTCTGATTTTTGGTCATTATGGAAAGGATAAGACCTACCAGTTTATTTCACAAGAATCATGCTGGCCTGGTATATAAAATGAAGTAAAATAAAATGTGAATGCATGCTATGATTGTAATGGTAACAAGTCCCCAAATCACCAGAAGGATGGGCTGCTGCAGCCACTCCCAAGCCTTAATATTCCTAGGAACCCTCTGTCCATGTATTTCATTTCTCAATTACCTCTTTCTGATAGATATGATAATATTATAATAATAGTAGATTGCTTCTAAGATTTGGATCTGTTTCTTAAAAGCAACCACCTCTTCAGAAGAAATGGCTGACCTCTTCAGAGAAAATGTCTTCTCAAAGCATGGTCTCCCTGATAAAAATTTCAGAAATTGTGGAATACTGTTTGTATCCAGCTTCTGGACCACTTTGTGCCAAGATATAAAGATAGCTTTCAACCTACCAACAGATTACCATCCAAAATGGGATGGTCAATCCAAGCAATTCAATCAAATTCTCAATCAATATCTCCAAATTTAGGTCTTCTAAGCAATAGTAAAATTGGTCAAATTGGCTCCCATTGGTCAAATTTTCCTAAAAAAAAAAAACTCCACTCATCCTTCCACTAAAAAGTTTACCTTCAGACCTCTTTATGGGAGAAACCCAAATTCTGACTCTATTAATGCAGCACCTTCTTAATATTCTTCCATCTAAATTAATCTCATTCACCCTCTTCAAAAGAAACTCCAAACCAACCTCAAATCTGACAATAAATGCTTCAAGGAGCAAGATAACCTAATTTTAAATTTGGCACCAAACTTTGCAGTAGAAGATTAAGTATGGATGGATGATGGAAAGATTTGCACCAGCACTCAAACTACTTGAAAACTCTCCAAAAAATAAACTTGGTCCTTCCAAGGTTGTATTGGGTATTTATCCTTAGAATCCTTTCAAATTATCTTTAAACTCAAAACTTGAAAGCTATTCACCCAGTATTTCATGATTCTCTCCTAGAGCTAGCTCATTTCCTATACCCAGGAAAGACTTGTACCCCTCCAGAACCCATGAATATTCACTAAGACTTAGAGTTGAGAGTAAGCCATGTCCTTGATTCAAGATTATGCAAAGTAAATTTGATTTAAATTTTCAAGTAGACTGGTTCACAATCCAAGAGAGATTGAACCTAATGAGAACCAGAACATCATCTTTGAAATTCTACTCACTTGACTAAATAATCTCATTCCAACTATCCTTGAAAAACTTTTTAACCCAATCAAAACCCCCCAATCTCACTTGTCCTCAAAATTCCAGTTTTGTTCTCTTTTTTTTTCCTATTTCTATTTCTTATTTTGTCAACCTTCTATCTTATCCCAAAAATAAATTTATAATCAGAATATAAATGAATACTATATATATAAAATTATTCAGCTCAAAAAAAAAAATATCTATCATATTTCTTTTTTCTTTTCTTCAAACTTCTCCAAACTTCAATTTGATTCCTTTATCATTTTAACAAACTCCTTGATAAATTCTGCATTAATCAATTCCAAGATTCCTTTGATTCTTTCTATTTTATACGTAAAACAATACTTAATGATTGCCTTGCATGTTTTGGTCCAAGTCTGATAAAACCATTGCACATACTATAGGGAAATTTGAGGTGGAAATGAGAGCAGGTGGGAGAAGGCTGATTGCAAAGGTAGTCCAAGTATAGCAAGGCTAACTGCAAAGTGAAAAAATTGGTTCAAGGTCTTGGGAAAACTAAAAGTGAAGTGAATTTGTTCTGATGAAGGGGAACCAAGGCAAAGCACAATATGCTAAATTTGATCTTGTAAATGGATGCACAGAATGTATGAAATCAACTAACAGAGGAAATAATCTTCAGGCGGGCTGCATGGCCCTTATAGGGTAACCAGAGGTGACTAGATATAACCTGATGGAAAGTTGTCTACAGCTAGGGAGCAGTGATGCCATGAATGACAGGAATGGAATGGGTACATGAAATGTATAGTACAGTTTGTCCAGGGTTGTATTTTAAGTGTAAAAAATAGAAAATTCAAACACATGAATGTAATCGGAGGAATTAATGAAATGCAAGGGATTTTAAAAGGTAATTCCAATGAAGGTATATATCTATGCAGGGAATGGGACTAGTCCTTAAAAAGATGTTTCAAATGATATGGCTTCCTATACATCATGCAAGCAAAATGACTGGTGTGGCAAAAAATGGGATAGGAGCATGCTAACCATAAGGTAGTCTCTTGTGTCACACCTATATACTGAGGAAGATGGTACTGAGGAATAGGATATGTCAAAAGGATCATTCAGACAATATCCCTTGAACTTGGGGTGTGAAGACAAGATTGATTTGATTTTAATTCCCATCCACCTCTTTCCATCTCCATTTTAAGAGCCACTTCCTTTAACCCTGGTTCAAAGATCCTTTGCTAATTTCTCTGGTAAAAACCCTTGAATTAGTTTATGATGGGGTTAAAAACTTTTGGATTTGCTTTGCTTTCTTCTTCCCAGAATTTCAATCCAGCCCCTTCAGTTCCAATTTCCATTCTATTTCAATCTCTATCCCATCTATCCCATTCCATTCCTTTTCATTTCCTTCCCTTCCATTTCCATGTCCTCCAACTACATCTTTGGCCTTTGTAACACACCCTGGCTCTACTCTTGCAATCTCTTGAACTTGAATTGGTGCATCTTTAAAAATACAATCCATCATTGGCTTCCTTATTGGTACTATTCATGGAGGTGCTGGTGCAGGAGTAGCCAATGAATACCTTGGGAACCTCAGAAATACTAGAAGACCCTTTGTTAGTTTTGTTTCCATTATGTTTCTATAATTACTATAGTCACTCAATGATAGAGGTACATTCTCAAAGAAACTCAATCTTAGTAGCAGGTGTTTTTTTATATTTAATTTTAGAAATTTAACAAAAAGCTTGGGATCTATGGTCAAAAAATTCTGGCTCCACAGTCTCTCTTCTTATTGGCTCTAAAAGGGTAGAATGACATCTCACTTTGCAAAGTTGGCAGTGATCAAAATTAATGAAATTTACATGGGCTGCAGTTCTCAAAACACAGAACTCGTTCCTCCTGATGATGTTATCACATCATTTTCCAGTGAAAGACATTGATTAATAGTGGTATATTTAATTTAATGGGTATATAAAATATGCAAAATTTGCTCTCAATTTCTCACTATGCAAAATTTGCTCTCACTTTCTCACTATGCAAAATTTGCTCTCACTTTCTAGCATGTGCCATCAGGTAATCTCTGTTTGAAGCTTTTTCCAATCTCTATTTTAATATATCCTCATGATCAAAGCAATTTTCTGGCCCAAAGTGACTGTGAATTAAATATTGGATAAAGCTGGACCTGAGCTTGGCTGGATCTTGACCTGATATTTTTTTTAGCTTGGGACTGAGCTCCTTGATGGCAATTTCTAGCAAGTGAAATGAAGTTTTTTGTGGTGATAGGTATAGCAGTATTCATTCAGTAGGAAATTGAGAAAACTTTACTGGAATCTTGCAGGAGCTTGCAAGGTTTATAACTGTGAAAAATTTATGCTCCAAACTCTAGGCTTATTGTTTACCATAATTTTGAAATATCCCCTTCTCCTCAGTATCATCTAGCTCAGTCCAAAAGTGTGACACCAAAATCATGCTAAAAATCAAATTAAATCTGCTAATACTCTTGAAATTATCAAGGGACATTCTATCTCTGATAAATCAGCCATAAATTAAAATCAAAATTTCACTCTCCACTACAATCTATAAATAGTTATGATTCAAATTGAAATTTGGGTCACACCCTTGCAATTCCATTTCTGGACAGCTATGGAATTTGCACAAGCCTAGCTGCCATCTCCAATCAAATTATGTTCATCATTGAACATTCTTTTTGAACCTTTTAAATTTGGTTATCAAATTACTTGCCAAAAATTACCACACTTTCCCATGCTCTATAATCTTTCTGATTTTTTCAATTTAATCACATTCATTACTCAATTGTTTGAATTCAATTGTTATTTGCATCACATGTCATCATCCCTCACTTTTGGTTCAATTTTGTCATTTCTTCAACCTTACATTTCTGTATGGCATGTAAAGAGCGTTTGGGAACTGAGCCAAGTTATTCCAAAATTTGCTAAAGTGCACCTGGCGCTTAGCAAAGTCAACTTGGCGCCTGGCAAAGCCTTCTTGGCTCCTTGCCAAGGTTTACTTGGCGCCAGGCCAAATAAGTCTGGAGGCTTGCCAAGTTTGTCTTGGCACCAATCAAAGTTGTTTCCATTAATTTTTGTTTTCATTTTTGAAAAATAAAATAAAATAAATATAAAAATCATAACATTCATTGCGTAGTTTGATTTTTACTTTGTTTTTTGTGTATTTACATGCGTACTTTCATACATAGTTGGAATGAAAGTATTAAAAAATAAAAAAAAGGAGGAAAAATCTGGAAAAACTTAAGGACTTTCCAAGAGATGACCTGTGATAGGTTGCATCTCAAGGCATTTTCTGAAATATTTTCCAACATGAGAAAAAAGTTTCTGAATTTTTTCCAGTGTAATGGCCTCTTCAATTCCAGTTTTGATTTGCTGAAACAATTCAGATTGTGATTTTGACTCCTTCCCCTGGACATATGATTTGATTGAATGGAATGAATATTTGATTGGATTGAGTAAAGGTGAGTAGGGAGGGAGGAATTCTATTCTAATGGATTTGGATTTTTGGAAATCCACTTGTAATTCTTCAAATCATTCCCCAAAATGGATTGGCGCATTGTCCATGATAATGATGGATTCTTGAGGAAGTCAGGATGCAAGTGATGAAAGAAAAAGACAGAAATACTCACTACCTATGCCCTTAGCCTTGGTGCCATTGGCATTGAGGAGTTCATGATAGATGAATCCATCCTCAGATATTGCTCCAATTGAAGTGACCTGTTTGGTCTTTGGAACCAAACTGAGGACAGCTGGGGTTCCTTAAAAATAAAAATAAAGAAAAAAAATCAATACAAGCTTAAGTTTTTTGTAAACAAAAAAGAAAAAGAAAAAAAGAAACTTTGAACCTGAGGGTGCATACCCACTAGATCTACCAGAATGGAGATCAAAACCGGCTTCATTGACAAAAATTACCAATCAATCAGTTTTGGTCCCATGGAAATTGACATAATTGGCCTTTTGTTCAAGAAGATTGGGTTGATTCCAAGAGGATGGGATGTTGGTCACCTGCTTCCAGGTGATATCAACATCCTGGAGGAGTTTACTGATTGCCTGGGTGGTGACAATTGCCTCATAATTGTTCTTGAGGGATTTGGCCATCTCCTTGAGGGTTGAGGTTGATTGATGATTGATGAACATAAGCAAGTTGGCAACCATCTCTTCATTGAACTTTGATGGTTGTTGCTTGTTGACCCTGATCTGGAGGGGATCTTCCTTGAGGCTTTTCTGAACCTGACAACCAGATATGTCAAAATTTGAAATTTCTTCCTTTTGCAACATTCCCTTGTCCACAATATTTGATCAAATGAGCTTCAGGACCTCAGGCTTGATGATGGCATTGGATTTTTGTTCTTAGTGGGTAATTCAATCATTTCTTATGATTTTTTTGTCTTAAAATTTCTTTTTTTCTTTTTGGAATTTCTCAGCTTGATAGTTGCAACAATTCAAGTCTTCAAGTTGTCTTGCAAGTACTCTTGCTTCTGCCAGATTTGATTCAAGCTTGAGGATTTGGGGATCAGCATTGACATTGGTAGGTTCCTCAAAAATTGTAGGTTCCTCAAGAATGGTTTTTTGATCAACATTGATATTGGTCATATGAGATTACTCGGCCATCTAACCCCCCCCCCCCAAAAAAAAAAAATAATCAATATGAATATGAATACATAAAAGAATAAGAAAGAGAGAAAAAAAAACTTACACTTAAATGTGATCAAAGTGCGGATGTGAGAAAAACAATGGATCAAAGAGTGAGAGGAGAGCAGTTGGTTGGTCAAGCGCGACCGGCTTTGATTGGCGCCAAAGGGAGCTTGGTTGGGTGCCAAGTTTTTACCCCTGCAAGCCCAAACCAATCAAGCCCTCTGGGCACCCACCCAAGTCCCGCTGGGCACATGCCAAGTCAAACTTGGAAAGGCGCCCAGATGCACTTTACAGACCATACATTAATTGCATCCTTGATATTCCTAGCTAGACAAGACATATTCAAGGTTGTGTCTGGTCATGCCCATCATGTTGTAAATTACCTTAAAGGGCAAAGAACATTTCCTGCAGATTTTTTCATCAGTTAGTTAGTTTCATAAATTCTTGCATTCTTACTGAGTCTGAGTCCTTACCTCAAGATTTCCCTCAGTTTCTTATTCAAAGAATTTCTCCTTGGAGCTTGAAACCAAATTCAAACATTCAATTTGAAATTTTTGAAGGGTAGCCTTACTGAATTTGAGATTTCTTGAAGCATTGGTTATTCTAATTTGTGACACATCATTCTAATCCTTTCCCTTTAAGTAGGTGGGGTGGTCATGTGACAGTGCTATTTTTGAGTATGAATGATGGCATCAGTCCTCAGGGATAATTTTTGTTTTTTTGATGGAAAAGAAAGGAGAATAAAAGATATTATTTCCAAACAGATCTCATGCAATTCCTGTGCTTGAATCAATCTATCCAACCTAGAGAATAATGGAAGTACTTGGCTTTTTGGTGAGACAGATTTCAGGAATTTATGACTGACTAATTCTTGCCAGATTGGGAGGAAGATCAACAAAGGATCAGATCTCACAAAGATGATCAAGATGAATTTTTTTTAAAACAAAAAATAAACAAGAAATGGGTTTCCTTTGGATCATTCCAATTCTGTATGAGTATTTCTATAGGGAATTGTAAAACTTTTTAAAGATGAAATACATTTAATCAAGTCTTTTTGAGATTTTGTAGACTTGATCTTATAGAATTTGTAAAATCCATCAAATCTCATCTTCAAAAAAGGTTTTTATACTTCATGTTATACATTTCAAACTCAATCTCACTTGCTTTTATCCCTTTCAAATTCATCAATACAGTTTTTTTTTTTTCAAACTTCAAGGTTAAAAGAAAACTTCAATCAATCAAAAAAAAGTAAAGAAAAAAAATTAAATCAGAAAGCTGGAAAAAAGAGAAAAATAAAACCTCAAATGATACAACCAAATATTCTAAATATCCAAAATGAATTTCCCCCCTTCCCTCACCCCCACCCACCCAAAACACCTGTGATTAGGCCAATGAGGAAAATTGCAGACCTAGATTTATATGAAACATGCTATACTTCCTAATAAGCAGACAAAATGAGTTTCAAAAACTGAATTAAAAGAAAAATACAATAGGAATATTTTTATTTGATTGAATGTGATCCCAAAAGAATTTTTTGAAATATTGATTTTTTAAATAATTCAATGTAAAATTACTGGGATTTTTTCTTGAGGGAGGATTAAATCATAGCAAAAAGGTAGAAGGGACTGATTGCTAAGATTTCCAAAATATATTCCAATAAAAAAAATATAAAAAGAAATTAATGGAGAACGAAATGCATGAGGTGATTGCTCAAGCTTGAATTTTCAAGAGATCAATAATCTGATTTAAATTTTTTGAATAATATCTTGGTGGTAAAAATCAACGTGAAAAAAGGCTGTGTTGAAATTCTTGTCTAAAACAAGTTTTGCCTCAAGCTATAGTGCAACCTCTTTATTTTCACCTGTCTCCAATCTTGGCCTTCCTTCCATTTCTCCTGAATGTCACCTATTCCCTTATTCAATTTCCAGTCATCACTTCCAACTCTTGGACCCAAAAGTTGGACATGTTGTACCTACTTTATTTAAACTCATCTAGATGCCTCTGAATGAAAATCCTCATCAATTCTCAGACCCTCAATCATCCTGATTGTACTGAAGACCCTCTGAGCTTATTACCCAGCTTCCTTATACTTGGGCTCTCTGTGCCTTAAGTTCCGAAAATTTGGGCTCTCTGCCCCTAAATTCAACAGGATGCACCTGCTGACAGGTGTAACAACTGGAATTGATTTGAACTTATTTTGAATGGGTTGGTAATTTGTTTTGAAATTGAGAAAGAAAATGATAAAACTTGTTTGTATCATCTCTTTTTTCATCTAAGAATTTCTAGTGCATGCATGGAATTCAGAAGGTTTGGAATTGTTGACAATTTTTGTTTTACTTATTGCAGAAATTTTAGTGTAACACAATTGAAAAGATTTGGATTTTACGTAGTTGCTAGGTGAAATAAAATCTTAAGTGGTTGATATGAAGCTTTCCTTATATTTCATAATTTGAATTGCTTTAACTTTGAAATATGATTTTATTTAAAAATTTAATTCTTAATTTCATTGGTATGGCTACATGTTTTATTTATTTTATTTTTTTAGGGCATTATGTTTCTCAGAGGTGCCATTATTTAAATCACAGGTGCTCTACATATGTGGGCCATCACGCTCATAAGGACAAATACTTCACTTCATAGTTGTTTCTAGAATTTTTTTTTTTTGAATTATGATGCTGCATTAACGTATTTGGGTCTCTTGAACCCTGAAATAAAATCTTTCATAATCTTGGGATAATTATAACCCCTTCAATAATTAAATCAAAAAATCAAATAAGCCAAATTTCTCATTGGAATTTTGGATCATTTTATTTGCCTTTTTGAGTCATTTTTTTGGTAATTCAAGGTCTCAGAAAGTGAAAAAAAAACAGCAAGGTATTTGAATTTTTTTTTTCAGGTTTTTTGCATTTATTCTTTTACCCCAAAAAATTTGTTCAGAAAATCAAGAAATTCAAAAAATTCAAATTTCTCATTGGAATTTTGAATTATTTTCTTTGCCTTTTTTAATTAATTTATTTTGGTGATTCAAGCCCTTAGAAATTTGATAAAAATATCAACAAGATTTCTCATCTTTCTTTGGTAATTTTTTGATGTATCTTGGGCCTCCAAAAATTGAATCAAAAGTAAAAACACTTCAAATTAACACATGCATTGAGATGTTTTTTTTTACAGATGGAATCAAACTTTACCCTGATTCTTTTTTAAAAGAACATTAGAATGGAATCCAAAGATATAAATAAAATTTTTTATGACTGCTTGTCACATGTTTTACCAATCATATTATATATCACCGCAAGAATAATTCAAAAAAAGGGGTGGTCTCTCTTTAATCATCCTTTTTTTCCCCCTAAATAAATGAATGATGATTTGAAATTTATTTATGAAGCTGCAGATTTGAATAAGTTTTAATTTAATATTTTCTCAGAGTTCTGGAATCATTTTGAATAAGAGGGTTTCTTCTACTGAATACAATTGTGGGACAAGCATCAAGAGACAAAAGAAAGCAAATGAAGATGATGATGCTCCTTACCATCCTCCTGGAAGGAATTTATTAGCCCAAAAAGCAACAACAAAAAGTGATAAAGTGAGTGAATTGTATAATTTCACATTTTTTCAGTCTTTCTGATTGTTTTGGGATTTTTCCTCTAGGTTTCTTGTACATAATCTTCTTCTTTTTTGGGAATTTTTGACCAAGTATCAATTGCACAAGTGAGTGGTATCTTTGAACCACATTCTATTTTATGAAAAAGGGAAGTGTTCAAATTAAAAGGCCAAG
>CM062613.1:35484231-35489231 GCA_025617555.3 Puccinia polysora | reverse complement strand
GTTTCCAAGGCTCAATGAGCTGGGGATTTAACATTAACCCTTATAAAAAATTTGTAAAATTATTTTTTTCATGTATTTTTTATTGATTTATCTACATTTTTTAGCCATGCTCTACTAACAGAGACATTTATTACATATACTGCATGTCTTCATCTGTGTAGTAGCATTTCTTTGCAGTAACTTGATTTTGAAGTTATCCTATTTCCAGAGCTGTCTTGCAGTCCCGCAGTTGCATAGTC
The DNA here is from genome assembly GCA_025617555.3 of Puccinia polysora. NCBI lineage: Eukaryota > Fungi > Basidiomycota > Pucciniomycetes > Pucciniales > Pucciniaceae > Puccinia > Puccinia polysora. The sequence continues at coordinate 35,488,992 of CM062613.1, read as the reverse complement.
ACCTGCCTGGGGCTGCCTTTCAGCTTTTAAATGTTATTTGATCCCAGGTATGAGTTTAGCAGCCGCCTGGCGGTACGTAGCTACCCTAGCTGCGTGTGGGAATTGTGACATAACACAATTCTGCCTGTATCTCTTAAAATATACAAAATTTCACATTTCTGATTGAATTTAAGGTGTGAACCCTACACATGACAGTTTGCATGAATTATTAAAATGGAAAAAAAGTAAAAAGCTGTAGCCATATGTTTTGGCCTAAAGCTTTAAAAATGTAATAAATATATAAGGAATGGGAAATCAAGGTAAGGTCAGTGAGTGAGCCTACCTTATTTTGGACTGGGAATCATAATTTGGAATAAAATTTCAAGCTTTCTGACTTCTTAGTGGTATTTTTATTATCTTTAGTTGTTTCTGTTATTTTGGTACTTTTTGAAGGTTTCTCTGTGAAATAGTAGCAAGCTGACATTAGTATTAATTTGTTAATCACATCAATGAAATTGATGATGGGTTTCAGGTTGAATTCTTCACTTCTTCTTCTTCCTCAGAAGATCAAGCAGGTTCTAAATGAAGGGAGCCTAATTCACTTTCAGTCTCTTCCTCTGAACTATGAAATGCAGGTTAAGAGCCTGCCTTGGACTACAGAAATCATTTTCCCATCAGTTTATTAAAACAAAAAAATGAACACTTCCCCAAATTAAAGACTTACAATTTTTGGTATTTTTGGGCCGCTTATAAACTGTTTTTTCTTCTTAAGTTTCCTTTAAACATGCTGAAACCTTGAAAATTCACCTGAGGTTTCTTTCAATTTGGGTCAACTGTGGCTGGAACTTGAGACCATTGGCTCAAGCCTTGGCTTTGCAATCATAGTGGCTGTATACTTGACCACAGACTCTAAAATATCCAATATAAATTCTTGAGGTTTCCCCATAACCATGGAGTTAACATTTTTAAACAATTGAGATTCATGAAGCACTGGATCTGTGTCAATCTTTCAAAAAGAAAAAAAAATTAATCCGTCAATCCAATATTTGGTACCCTTCAAAAAACCCAAAAACCCAATTTACTGGACTGGAAGGGTTATAGTCTAACTTCAACCAAGGATGAACATCCTCAGGAAAAAAATATCCTCTGGAGGCTAGTATTTCTGCTAATATTTGGGAAAAAGGAAAGCCCATTATTTTGGAATATGGCTTTGATCACCCCTTGCCATCATGGTTGCACTTTAACCTCTCAAAGTGTTCCCCAATGAGATCATTGCCTCAATTGACAATTTGTAACCCAAGCGTAAAAGTTATTTTGGAGAAATGGTTCCTAAATTTATTTGAGATTTTTCAAGAAAAGAATGCACTTATTTGATTGAGATTTCAATGGTTCCTTCCAGGTTTTTCCACACATCCAAAATGTTCCCCAAAGATTGTGCACATAATTGTTTGAAAGTAGAATGGGCCCCTTCTACCCAAGAAATTTTTTTATTTTGAAACTCAGGGTTGACACAAGTCCACACCATTACAAATGTCTCTTTGATAGGGAAAATTTTCTTATCCATATACTTGAGTAAATCCTCATGGTGTTGAAACATGAGTGAGGTACTCTCTAAGTTGTCCCTTTATAAGTTTGAAAGTAAGTGGTCCTAGAGTCTGTAAGGATGAGGATGTGCCCTTAAGAGAGAGAGAGTTTAAAAGAGTAAAAAGAGATTTATTCATTCCCTTTCCCTTCCATGGTGGTTGTTTCCCAGGTCTGTGAAGTCCTCCTCTCCTTGAGCCCGCCGCTGAGAGTGCGGAATTTATGTCCTCACTCTCAACCCTAACCTAAGTACAAATGCAATGACAGCCCAACAAAAAAATAGGAAAGAAACCCTAGAAACCAGAAACCTAGCCTAAACCTAGCCCACTCCCATACTGCCCAAAGACTCAAGCCTGCCTACTGTTACGCACATCCGGTTCATCCTTCTCATGACACAGCCTTCCGCCGCGCCCTACTTGGAGCCCCCCACTTTGTCCATATACGCCAAGCGCGCCATGTGGTTACCCTGTTCCCAAGGATTGGCCTGTGCTTGTGCATGTCTTCCCCGCTTGTATAACCTCCGCAATCACCCTGCCCGCACCTCCCAAAACTAGCCATTTTGCAAACTTGGTTGGGCTGGCTCCATTCCTAGGTCTGTAAAATCCAAGGGGGTTGCAGCCCACTGCATCTGATTAAGCCCAACCTGCACCCAGTGTGTTGAGCCCTGCAGGGCCTACTTCTGGTCCTGCAACTTCTTCTGCTGATCCCAAAAAAGCCACTGCTGAGACCGCAGGCACCCCAACTGCTGAGCCCAACCTACCAAATGCTGAGTGCGCAGGCCGCAACCAAGTTCCTGATCTGGGGCTATATAATGACACAACATCCCCCCCCAACTTGAGTTCTTTCCCCAGAGGTCTTCCAATCATTACCTTGACCATACCCTGCGCTTCCATACCTGCTTCCCGTACCATCTACCAATCCGCGCCGCTATTCCTCTAGACACCCCTTTTCCCAACACTGCCACCATCATGAGGCCATGCAGCTTCTGTGCCCCGCAATGGGCTTGAGTGTTCATTAATCCCTGGTTGCCCTGCATGCACCTCCTGCCGCCATGGACACCACTGCTGCTCCCTCATTGAGGGCATGCCCCAAGCCCCCCCAACCCAGTCCTCATTGTTGACCGCGCAAGAGGGCTTCTTGGGATGCGTTTTGTGGTGCTGGATGATGACACCATCTTGGAGGACTCAAGGACTCTGCCTGGTTCCCCCCCTTGCTGCGCTCCGCCCCCAAAAACTGTGGGTGAAGGTTGCCACTCCGCCTCCCCCCTTTTCTGTGTGGGACCTCCCCAGAAGGAGAATTTTACTAACTTTCCCGCTTCCTGGGCCAATCACGTCTGGGTTAACCAAGGCACAAGGGACCTGCGGATCAAGGAAATATTTGGGCAATGCGCAGCTGCCCCACTGGCTCCAACTCCGCCATCTCCCTCAACCCCTCAGCCTGCCCATTCTCCAGCCTTGGATCCCAACTTGAGGTACTTGTTGTACTCTGAGGAAAGGGCCTGGACCCCACCAGCAATGCCCCCAAATCCGCCATAGCCAATTGTGATTGCGTGATTGCCTCTGCCTGGACCAAGCCCCCCAAACAGTCCTCCGTAGGCCCCATCTTTGCCACTGGCTCCTCCTCCACTAAGCCCACCTGAGATCCAAGAAATACCAATTTTTATGGCCCTTCCGGCGGCCAACTTTGAGGATTTTTCCAGATGTTCAACATTGCTACTACAGACTTTCCTTGTAGCCCCCAGCTCCCAATTGTCAGAATATTTATGCAAGCTCTTTTTGTCATTCCAGGCCCCTCTTGGCGCCATTGCGTGCAGAGATGGAGGAGATGATGAAAATGGCTTAGGAGCATTTCCCCCCCCTTTTCTCCACTCTTCCATTCTCTTTCTTTTGTATCTGCTCCATTCCCTAAGATATGAGAAATACAAATTCTTGCGTACAAATTCTTCCTTGAGTTGAGTAGCCCTGTGAGAACAACCCTGCTCCCTGAGTGAGTGAGAGAGAAGAAATCTGAGTCTCAATTTGCATTGCGCACAATTGGAAGGCTGCAAATGCCCAGAAAAGCGTTTTGAGTCCATTGCACCTCCATAAGTCCCCAAGCGTTCCGGAGAGGTACCTGGTCTTCCCCAGAAAAACTGCAACACAGTTCCCCGCACCCTTTCTACAAAACAAACAAACACCAAGCCGCCAGCGCGCGTGCACCACCACCCAAGAGAGAGAGACAATAGGGAAAGCAAACATTCTGGGGTGTCTAGTTGTTCCGGCTGTGAACCGGCTAGAGAGCCCCCCTTACCAAAGCTAGCTTTTCCCGCAGAAACCCCAACCATACCCATCTGAGCCCATTACACTTTTCCATAAAGAAATAAACAGAAAATAAGAGAAAAAGACCCAGAAAAAAAAAGAATTTTTTTTGTTTGCATTGCTCCTTGTCCCGCTTCCTGTCCATGGGGCTTGTCCTTGCGTATACAGACCAAGAATTGTGCTGCGCCCCCTTCCCTGAAAACCTCCCGTCTGAGGGGCTTGTACTTGGGTATACGGACCCAGCATTGCGCCATGCCCACGTTCGTGCAAAATTAAAAAACCAAAGCCTAGTACCAATCCGAAAACCCAATCAAGTCAGAAGGAAAAAAACATTCTGGTGTGTCTAGTAGTTCTGGCTGTGAAATGGCTAGAGCAATCCCCCACCAAATCAGGCTTTCCCTTCCAGTGCTAGTTCCCCCCCCAGCTTGGCAGCTGTCCCCAGCAGTTTGCTGTCATCCAAGAGCCTCTGGGAAAAAGATCTGCGTTGCCTTACCCAAACCCACATTGACCATGGCCAAGGAGCATTTTATTGACTGACCTTTCAGATACATCCTTCATTGTAAGTGCCTCTGCGCGCCCATTGGGGTCAAAAACCGCCCCTGCAAATTCAGCCTTTTCCTTAAACATCCCATAAAAAACCACTTTCCTTCCCTTCCAGCCCGCTTTCCCCTTGCACCACTCCCAAACCATCCCCCAGATTTAATGGCAAGGGCGTTGGCCATTGGAAGGCTTTCCACCATTCCCCACACCTTCCTTCCTGCAATTGGCCTGTGCCATTTGCATCCATCTTCCTCCTGTACCCTGTACACCCGCTGCATTGCCAAGGGGGTCTGCTCCTGAGCAAAATTCTTTGCTTCCTGAAGCATTTGATTAACAAAAACTGGAGCTACCTCCACCAATTCCC
>CM062613.1:35382808-35484131 GCA_025617555.3 Puccinia polysora | reverse complement strand
TTAATGCCTTCCTTTAGTTGATCTAAGGCTAAACCAGAGATTCTCCTCAGTTGAGGATGCACTGAGGGGTTTTAATATGCTTAATGATTGTGTTAGCCATTTATAATGGAGATGTGTCACATGGTATCTGCTACTGTTAAACTTGCACAGATCATGAATTGAAAACCAACATTACTCTTGTGAGTTTGAATTTGCACTTTGGTGAGGCACAGCTACTAATATACTCCAAGTATGTTGCATGCTAGGTAAATATATTTATCTTTTTTTGACTTGAATGTTTTCAATTCATAGCCATGCTTGGATTCAAATTTTTGAAAATTAATCTCAGCTTCTTTCCTACTAGGAAAGGCTCTCACATGAGGAGGGTAAAGAGGTTCTGGAATTTCATAGTTAGATTGTTACATCCACCATGGTACATTGGTTCCCATCAAATCAAATTGGTAAAATGGCATATGAGATGTGACCCACCAGCTTGAGTCAATTCCAATGGTAAAGAAACATTTTTTTCCTCAATATTAACCCTAGATGAGGATGCAATTGGGGCTTCCAATGTTTCATTTTCCAAATACCTGCCCAAATCCCTAGATTCCAAAGCTTTTTTAACAAAAATTTCAATTAAGTCCTTCAACACAGCCATTTTCAAACCAGGGGGACTTGAGCTTGCCACTGTAACCATAAACCAAAAAAAAAAAATCCCAAGTCAATTTATCATTCAATCCAACTGATTCAACAACTCCAAATTTGGCTCACTTTTGGGTTGAGAAAAATAAAATTATCCAACAAGCAAGTGGTGTGTATGGTTTATGTATCTGAAAAGAAAGTTTTTTTGTACAGTTTTTGACAAGTCTTTGTGTTCCCAAGTTCTTTTTGTTTTCAAATAATAGTCCCACATAGTATGCCACATCCCCAAATTTCGGTTTATGGCCCTCAAATGTGGTCCAGGGGTGCCTAGGTACCCCAATTCCCTGCTCAAACAGCCCATTTGGGGCTATTTTTCCCCAAATGGGCTAGGAAAACAGGCAAAACCCCATTCAGAACTTGCAAATCCCCATTTGAAATCCTAACAGGGGCACAAATGGGGATTTGCAACCCCCTGGGGGATGTGCAAGTCAAAAAGGACTTCGCTTTCAGCTTTTTGGGTTTTGAAACTTCATTCACAACTCATATGAGTTGAAAACAGCAATTCATGCCCTTTTGCAACCCAGGGGTTGTTAATTTAACACCCCCCTTTTTTTAATTTTCAATTTTCAATTTTTAATTTTTTTAATTTTTTTAATTTTTTGCTCACAACCCTGGAGTTGTGAATGACCTTTCAAAACTCAGATGGGTTGCAAAAGGCCATGAACCGTGCCACAGGACCCATTTTAATTTGTGAATGGTCATCCACCACTCAGGTTGAAAATGGCTGATTGCAACTCAGATTGGTTGCAAACAGCTGTTCACAACTCACATGGGTTGCAAATAGCCGTTCACCAATCAGATGGGTTGCAAATAGCTGTTCACCACTCAGATGGGTTGAAAATGGCTGTTCAAAACTCCAATGGGTTGCAAACAGCTTTTCACAACTCCAATGGATTGCAGCAAGCTGTTCACAACTCCAATGGGTTGCAAACTGTGCCACACAACCCATTTTGACTTGTGAATGGGTTATGTTGGGTTGCAAATTTAACATTGCCCTATGAAAAATTCTGATTCTTGGTTTTAGTTCCAATACAAAGAATTTTTTTCCACAAAAAACGCCATTGCACAAACATCACATGTTCAAAATGTCATAGGGGATGGGAACCGTGCATTTAGAGCAGCCGCAGTTTCTTTGGGGTGGAACTCAGAAGACTAGATTGAAGTAAGGAAAGAAATTGTTGAAGAGCTTGATTCAAACCAAAATATACAAGGAAAAAATATTAATGCATGAATTCTGGGGTGAAAATTTACAAGAAGCTAGAAGGGAACTGAAAAAACTTCATGTCTCAGCTCCCATTGATATGTGGATGAAATTTCTATGCCATGGTTTCCTTCTGGCTGAAAAATACAAGTGTCCAGTAGTTCTGTTTTCTTCTGTAATGCCTTGCACTTATCTTCCTCTCAATTTACCTCCCACTCCAAATTCCAAATATTCTCCTATTTTCCTCAGAGTTTTAGAATATTTCAAACATATAGTCTCCCTCAGGTTCAAGTCTGATCATTGGCCAGTTCACAAATTAGATCCAATTTGGAAAAGATTTGTGATCAAGGATTACAAATCTTGGAAAACAATTATTCAGAAAAATTTGAAGCTTGGTAATGAGTTTTTTTCCTGCGATAAAATTAAGCAGAAACATAAAAGAAACCATAGTAGAAAAAATTAATATTTGTATCCATATTTTTTCTTTGTATGTATTAAAGTATGAAAAAAAGGAGAAGGAAAAATGTGGACCACCCTTTTTCTTTTGATTTATCTTCATTTTAATATATAATTTGATGGGTAAAAACTGTTATAAGCAGCCAGAAACCTTTTGAGTTGGATCCCTGGATTACATTCTTAAGTTCAGTCAAAAAGAATTTGGTGAAAGTTTATTGCAAGATGTAAAAAAAAAATTGCAATGGATGTGTTAATTTGAGTTGTTTTTACATTGGATTGGATGTTTGGAGACCCCAGCATACACAAAAATGATACAAAAAAAGTATAACAAATTTCTTTAATTGTTTGATAAAATATCTCAGATCTTCAACCACCAAAAAGAAATTAATAAAGAAGGCAAAGAAAAGAATCCAAAAGTCCACTGAGAAATTTGTTTCTTTTTGGATTTTTTGATTTTTTGAATGAATTTTTTAAGGTAAAAACATACATCCAAAAATATGCAGAAGATATTTAAAGAATTTTTTATTTTTTACCTAAAGCTGTGAGAGCTTGAATCACCAAAAAAAAATAATTCAAAAGCCACATAAAAGGATCCCAAAATCCAATGTGGAATTTAATTTTTTTGATTTTTTATGATTTTTTGGATTAAGTTTTTAAGGTAAAAGAGTACCACCATAAAATCTTTAAAAAAAAGAGAAGAAAGCTCATTGATTTATATTTTGTCTTTGAAAGGGATTGAATCACCCAAAAATGAATTAAAAGATCAAATAAAACAATTCAAACATCCAATGAAAGATTTGTGGTTTGCCCATCAGATACTTGATATTCATCCTTGTTGTCAATCATTTGTCCATTTCTTGTTTTTGTTGGAACCAACAGTAAAAACAAAGAGTCTGGGATTCCTTTTTCAATATTGGGACAGTTGTAGAAGCCATTGGAGGTGAGAGTGATATGTTGTGAACAGTCAAAATTGGTGAGGCGGGGATCCAAATTCCAAAGAAGAGAAGGAGGGGATGTGGTGGGTCCCTCATTATTTCCCAGTTGGAATCAAATGCAATTTTGTTCAAGTTTCAAAACATTTGGCCTAGGATTAAAGAGACTTTGTCCAACCTAAGTTTGAGGCAAGCATACTCTTGAGGGAAATTTTGAATAGCTTTTTTATTCAAATATTGGCCAAACAGTTCAGAAGGGTGCATCAATTTTCTCCATCCAATAGCCCACATCTTCCCACCCCAAGATCTTGAGGGGCCAACAGTGTTGGCAAATTTTTTTGATTGGTGAAGAAAATTCTTTACAAAGTTGATGTCCTTCTTCTCTTCCTCAGAGAGTTTATTCAAAGGAAGAAATTTGATTATTTCCACAAGAGAGTCTTGATGATTTGTTTGGTCAAGAATGGAAACTTTTCCACCAGTGAAGAAACGGAACTTTTCAATCTTCTGTTTGGCCTGTTCAAACTCTTCAGGGGTTGGCTTTTGTTTGTTCTTTTTATTTTTGGCAGCAAGAGCAGGATACAAATTCAATGGTCATAGTTTTTGTCTAGACCATAGAATTGTTTCCAAAAACCCTTCTTCAGCCACTTCCAAAGAGATTTTGGATTCTCTCATTTGGGCCCTCTTTTGCCAAAGAGCCCTCTGCTTTCCACCTCTCTTCATGTTTTTCAACACATCTTATTCCATATTGTTCCCTCCCATGCAACTGCTTTGCTTGGGGTGAGGATCAAGACAGGATTTTATTGGTTGTATAACATTTGGAGCATGGCGGGAGAAGCAAGGGTCATTGATAAGATTGGTTTGAATTTCTAGATGAATCAGAACCAACATAATAGCTTGGTCGGTGATTGTATGTCAAGGGCAGAAATTATTCAGTGAGTATAATTTGTATTTAGAGAGGGCCGGCTGAGAGGAGAAGTCAAGGAGGTAGGCTGAATGGCTGGAGGATAAGATTGAGTCTTATTGTGAGAGCTTGAGAGGTTGGGGTCTTACCAGGCAGAGATCAGTGGTTGATAAGGTTACTTTGAATTGGTTGCGTTGGACTTTGAGTTTAAACGGAGAGTACGGCTGGGTAGAATGAGAAAGGGAAAAAGAAGAAAAGGAAAAGGTAGAAAGAGGAAAGATAGAAGGGGGAAGAATGAAGAGGAGAGAGCTCAAAACCAAAGATCCTCCGGACCATCTGAATTGAAGTTGCCGCAGAGTGAGGCCCCCAGGGTGGAAGAGAGAGCGCGCGGGGAGAGAACTGAGAGGAGCGTGTGGGACCGCAGGAAAGCGGGGGGAAGCCTCCTGAGACTCAACAGTCATCCCACTTCTTTCTACCTCTCTTCATGTTTTTCAACGTATCTCCTTCTATCTTGTTACCTCCAATGCAACTGCTTTGCTTGGTGTGAGGATCAAGACGGGATTTGATTTGTTGTGTAACATTGGGAGCATGGCAGGAGAAGCATGGTTCATGCAGAAAAAGGGCATGCATGGAAAGAAAAAGGGGTCAAAACGGGTGTTGCATTGCAGGGAATCCAAAAAAAAACAATCCGGGTTGGCCGAAGGAGGGGAGGGGGGGGCCGGCTTCCAAGCAAGCAAGGGGGGGGCGGCCCTTCATTGGTAGGCCAAAGGAGGGAAGGGAGGGGTTTGGTTGGCCGGCTGAAGGAGGGGAGGGGGGGGTGCAGTTGGCCTAGCAAGCAAGGGGGGGTGCAGTATGCCGAGTGAGTGAGGGGGGGGGGCAGCCCGTTGTTGGTTGGCCAAAGGAGGGAAGGGGGGGGGGTTTGTTGGCCAGTTGAAGGAGGGGAGGGGGGGGGGGGGGGGTGTGGTCAGCCAAGCAAGCAAGGGGGGGAGGCTGTCAAGCAAGCAAGGGGGGGGGGCGGGCCAGCCATTGGCGTTGGCAAGCCAAGGGGGGGGGGGTGAGAGGGGGGGGGGGGAGCAAGAGGGGGGTGTTAGTTGGGAGCAAGGGGGAGGGAGGAGGGAAGGAGCTCACCTGAGGGATTGAGCAAGGCGGTCAGGGGGGATCTAAAGGTTTATTGATCAAAGGATCAGAAACCGGTGAGGGGCAGGAAGAGGAAGAGGGGGGAGGGGCTTACCAAGGTTGCCAACCAAAGGAGGAGGGGAGGCAGTGAGTGAGGTGAGGTGAGGTGGTGATGGTGGGTGAGGTGGAGGTGGAGGGTTAGGTGGAGGCAATGGGTGAGGTGGAGGTGGAGGGTGAGGTGGAGGTGATGGGTGAGGTGGAGGTGGAGGGTGAGGTGGAGAGTGGACCGGTGGTGGGTGAGGAGGAGAGTGGACCAGTGGTTTGGTGGGGTGAAGTGGTTGGTTTGGAATTTTTGGTTCTGTTTTTGTCTAAGTCCACCAAAAAAAAAAAAAAAAAAAAATTCCTAGTCAGCCTTGGATGCTTGGTTGAACAACTAAAACCAAAAAAGATATTTCACCTATTGAAAAACCAAATGCCACACATCAAAGTGAGCAAGTGTGAGGGGTAGAATCTGCTCTCTCATGGTCAAAGATGAGTTAGAAGATGACAAGGGGATGACTTGAGGAGGATCAGGAATATCTTCTTCCAATATTTGGTACCATTCATCCTTGATGTTGGCAAGAAGGTTGTGATGGATTACACAAGTGATAATCCAGTTGATGAGGATCTTCATGTCCTTCAAATTTTGAAGTGGGTTTTGCATCTCCCCTAAGCTGGACCATCTTACTTTCAGGATTCCTATGGCATGCTCAATCCCAACTCATGATTGGGCAAGATGATAGTTGAAATTGGTTTTTCCTTGATCATTGGACAAAAGATTTGAAACATTCCGGTAGGCTGGAACTACATAATTCCTACTAGCATAAGCCAAATTGACCAGAAGGTATTGATCTTGGTCAAAGTAGTTCTCTGGTTGTTGGGAAATCTGCATCCAATTGAAAGCATATGAATCATGACAAGAACCCAGCATGAAGGGATATGAACTTCTTGTTGTTATTTCAAACAAGTTGTCTTCTCCATAGTCCCAACCGGCTTGCAGGAGCTCCGTTGATAGCTCAAGTGAAGACCATGTAGCCATGATTCTCGCCAAGGTGGACAACTCAAGATGCTAAAATTCTTGCTCTAAACTTTCTCTAAACTTTCTCTTAATTATGTTGTTTCATTGATGAAATTGAGTCAAATTATGTCTTCTAATTTTCTTGTGGGTGGTTACGTCTCTTCTCAGGCTTCTACTGTCATCTGGCGTGAGCATTTGACACGCAAGGGGAATAAAACACGCCTTGCACGAGTGTTCCTGCGCCCCCCACCTCTTCCCGTGCCTGGGTGCCTGTCACATCCTCTAGATCAAGCCTCGCAGGATTGCACTTCCTAGTACAGTTTTGGTTCAACAACGTGTTGTTTTCTGTTTCCAATTCTTGCTTCTTCTCAATATTTACTTGTCCTGGATTCACACTGCCTTAGTTGTGGCTCCGAATGCTCCTAACAATAGTCCTACTCTGAATAAATGTTGATCCCTCATTGAAATGTCCCCTTCAATGCATAAATATAAAAATATAAACATATATTTATTCATGAAAGTGCTGCCTTTTAAACAGACTCCTGTGACATTTTCAGCCATCACAGCCTGTAGCTGAGCATGAAAACTTGGGAAGAATTTCATTCTGTTTTTGAGGCAAACCAAGTAGGTATACATTTCAGGATGAAGGAATTTAATGTTTAAATAAGATAAATAGGGAGCCCAGAAAGGGGCATGACACAGAAATAAGTAATGATTAATTCAATGTAAAGTATTTTAGTCCTATTGGGAAAAAATTGGAGTAATGATAATGAACTCAAGGAGTGGTATTGATAAGCACAAAGCCTGTGGAGTTAGTAATAATTGTAGTAGCCTGTGCTTTTAAGGAGAAGACTTTTTGAAATTTTAAGCCAATGAGCTGAAAATGCTGTCATGGCTTCAGATGAACATAAAAAAGGCAAAAAAAATTAGTATTTAAATTCAACCTTATGGAATACTGAAGTTTTGAAATTTATCATTAATTGAGTAAAAACTCCAATGGGAAGGTGACAAGAAATTTACCAAGAAGAAATAGTGAGGTCTTTGAATTTTTTGATTATCTATAAATATAAAGAGATTGAAAAACTTCCCACACCTCAGCCAGCATCAATGTCCTTGGCTTTGTATTCATTTTCCAACATTTTTATGCACCTATTGCATTGACACTGGGCAAATTAAATACTGCACCAGGCAAAGCCCATACTGCACTGGGAAAATTTCATTCCTCCTCCAATTTGGGGGCAATTATACACTAGTTTTGGATAAAAATTTTGAGAGAACTGGATTTAGTGAAATAGGTCTTGGGGAGAGGAGAATAATTCAAACAGTTGAGAGAGAGGGAGTTGAAAATAAGAAGAAAACTCACATAGGAATTATTTTAATTCAAAACTGATGAGTAAATTAATAATTTAGGAGATTTGGAGAAAATTTCAAAGGAATAGATTTAAAAAAACCATGATTTTTGAAATAAAAAGTGGAAAAGGCCTGGATTTGAAGAAAAAGTGTGAATTGAAACAAAAGGAGCTTAAATTCCTGTCTGGATTGTGTTTTCAAAATTGGAGACAGGCCTCAAAATATTATTTCAACTAATGTATATTTTTAAAAATTTTCCTTGAATTAAACTTGAGAGCTTCCCACAGGTGGTAAACTTTTCTACCCCTTTGACCAATTTTAGGGTCAGGGCATCTGTAACCCTCTGTTCCCCATCCCAGCCCCCAATTTTCCAGCAGCTTTGAAGATTTTGAAAATTTGGGGATCTATAGTCTCAAATGTTTCAAATGTTTCAAATTTCTATTTGGGGGAAGTGAATTTCTTAAAATTAAATAGAGGGGCTTAAAAAATCCTCAGGGCTGCATCAAAAATCCCATTGTGGAAGAATTTTCTATTGAAGAGGGGATCTCCTCCATATTTGAAGTGAGATCCATAAGAATCCATCAAATCTGCCCATCCATGCATGGTATAAACCAAAATCTAGTTAAAATATATAGCACCTGCATTGTAAATTAACCAATTATAGACCACAAGGAAAAAATGAAAATTAAAAAGGCTTTTTATTGATTATTTGAATTTAGGATATTTTGAATTAAATTTAGTTTCCTGACAAAAGATTTTTTTGGCAAAAAAATTAAGTATATAAATCATTGGGCAATGAAACATACCCAAAGAAAGAGCCTGCTCAAAGAAAACACAAACAAAAATTGACTCCAACCAGATTTCTGTGGGTGAGCTCATTTTTGAGTTTTAATTGTTGCATATTCATTTGATAAAACCTTAGATATTCCAATTTAAATTCAGTAAGTTATATAAAATTAATCAATAATATTGTGATCCCCCAATATTAATTGCAAAAAACCAGGATTATAATCAACATATTTTGAAATTCCAATTAGAAACTCATCTGGGTTTCATAAATGACTTTTAAAATTCACTTAAAGGTTGTGAAACAACAAATTTAAGAGATATTTTTGGAGCTGATATAGTTCTTAGGAGTAGAAAATTGAGGGAAAACCTTGGTTCCCTTCAATTTCTTCAAATTATTTGTGGTAATGTTTCATCCCTGAAGTAACTGTAAGCAAGAAAATTATTTTCTTTTGAGAAGAACTCAAATTAGATTGAATTTTTTGTTTTGTTTTTTCAATTCACTTTAATGTTTGAGGGTTTTCAGAGTTTGAAAAACTGGAATATTACAAACCCAAAATTTATCATGGCGGGGTTTTGTATTAAATTCAAAGTCTGATTGGCACATCTACAAATAGTGGATTTGATACAATAGGGTGTATCAAAGTTAGCAAACCCGCCATTACAAAACAGCCTTTTTTTGACCAAACCCACCATTTTTAATGGCGGGTTTCTGAAATAAACATAACCCCTAACTGGTGTATTTCAAAATGGCGGGTTTCATGAAAATGGCGGATTTCAAACAGCAAACCCTCCGTCAAACCCGCCATTTATGCATCATCATCCATCCACCATCCATCACATCTAAAACACCCATCCAAATCAGCAAATCCATACCAGTTGCATCTCCATTGCATCACACACATCTCATCTCCATTGCATCACATCTCTATCAATTTTTACATCTCCATCTTCACACAAATCCCATCATCTCATCACCCCACATCACATCACCATCTTTCTCAACCTTTCCAATCAAACTACCAGCCAGAAAGTTGAAAATGCAAAAAAGCTGAATGAAATTTTGCTACTGTTTGACTGCCATTCAGACTCTGATTCAGAATCCAATTTGGAATCAACTTGGTTGGCTTTTAATTCTCTTTTGCAAAAGAAATACATGGTTCCAAGAATAAACACCCTCCACAACCCTATGTTTTAAAGGCAAAAACTTCATCTCATCCCTGACTTAAGCTTCCAGCAACTATTCCAAACTCTATTGCCTTCATTCATGTAACTTTTGAAGATGATTGAAGACCACCACATCTTCCAGAACAATTCTTGGAATCCTCAATGCAATCCAGCCATCCAACTTGCTGTTGCTGTTTCTAAATTGGGATCAAATGGAAATGGAGCAGCAATCCATCAATTGGAAAATCTATTCTCAGTCAGTTATGGAATCATTGACTTATACACCAAAAGAGTCATTATTGCTATCCTATCTTTCCGTTGCTCAGTCCTTTCTTGGCCAACCAAAGAAGAACTCAAGGAGATATCTCAAGTAATGGAGACTGAAGGCTTTCCAGGTTGAATTGGGTTTGTTGATGGAACAACCATCCCCTTGAGTCAAAAACCCAAGATATATGGCAAACACTTTTTTGATTGCAAAAAAAGGAAACTGATTCATTTCTTTTCCAATGACTTTGATAACACCTTTGATCACACCACTGACCTAATATGTTTTATATTTTTGTTTAGATACTCTGTGGCCCTACAACTTGTTTCTGATAAAAACAAGAAGTTCATATCCCTCCATTCTAGACTTACAGGTTCTTTTCATGATTCATAAATGTTCAATTGGATGCGGATTGCCCAAAAAACAGAGAACTACTTTGACCATTATCAATAACTTCTGGAAAATTTCGCTTATTCTAGTGGAAAATGTGTGGTTCCAGCATACCGGAATTTTTCATCTAACAATCAAGGAAAAACCAATTTAAACTATCATCTTACCCAATCAAGGGTTTGGGTTGAGCATGCCACAGGAGTCCTGAAAGGAAGATGGGCCAGATTAAGGGAAATGCAAAACCAGCTTCAAAAACTCAAAGACATGAAGATCCTCATCAACTGGATTATCACTTGTGTAATCCTTCACAATCTTTTGGCCAACATCAAAGATCAATGGAACATAATATTTGAAGATGATATTCCTGACCCACCTCAAGTCATCCCTGTCTCATCTTTTCCCTCATCTTCTTCTACGAGAGAGCAGATTCTTCCTCTCACCCTTGCTTAATTTGATGAGTAATGTTTGATTTTTAAATAGGTGAAAAATAACTTCATAGTAAGTTTTTTTTGTTGTTCACCCAAGTTTCCAGGCTGAGTTGTTTTTTTTTTTTTTTTTTTTTTTTTTTTTTTTTTTTTTTTTTTTTTTTTTTTTTTTTTTTTTTTTTTTTTTTTTTTTTTTTTTTTTTTTAAAGGACTAAGACAAAGTCAAAAAATACCTCCACCTCATACCCCACCACTTTCCAGCCCATCCACCTCTCCCCTCCACCTCACCGCTCCAACACTTCCACCTCACCCCAATCACACACTGGTCACCTTCCTTCCTCCTCCTCATCAAACCACCGCATTCACCTCAGCAACCTAACCAACCTAACCACCCTCATTAACCTCACCAAGCTCCCAAAAACATCTATGAGTCCCCTTCCCTCTTTCCTTCCACTCACTATTGCTTACCTCTCCTTTCAACTCCCCCCAGGTCTTTTCTTGCATCCCCCTCCTCATCTGGTACGCCTCTCCCTTCTCTTTCTCCCCCCTTTGTCCTCCTCCTCCTGCATTGCTCAACCAACCCCCTCCAATCAATCAAAACCAAGTTAATCAATTGATTGATCAATTGGAACCAAATAAATTGATGAATCAATTTGGTTTTGATCAATCAATCAAATCCAAATCTATTGATCAATCAATCAAACAAATCCAAATCAATTGATCAATCGCAAATCAATCAATTGATCAATTGTCTTGAAATCAAGCAATTTAGCCAATCTTCTCCTTCACCTCTTTTTGGAGTTTTCTTTGTTGCTGACCACTGCTTTTTTTCTTTTTAGGTGTCTCTGGACTGCGCCGGAAGCCAAAAGGGTCTTTTTTGATTATTTCAGGTGTTCTTTGCCATGGAAGGTATGTTATTTTTTTTTAATTTTTTTGATAACATTGCTTGTCAGTGTGTTGCATGGGTCACTCTTGCCAATTTTTTGGGGGGGGGGTGTCAGCTTGCTACTATGTACAGAGAAACCTGTCATAGCAACACAAAACTATAAAAAACAAATTAAACAAGAATATCTAGATTAACAAAAGAACGAGTGAGAAATCCATAAATATTATTAGATAAATGGATTCCTCATCAAAAATTAGGTAGGGTCACTCACTGACACCACCCTTGAAATCCAAGTCTTTACATTTTTAAAATAATTAAAAAGAAAAGTACTAAAAATGACAACACCAGTATGGCACCTTTTGGCCATTCTAACATTTCACATGTGTTGTCAAATATAGGGTTTACACCTAAAATTCACTCAAAATTGAGGTGTTGTGTATATTTTAGGAGTTACACGCGGAAATGTGTTATGTCACAATTCCCACGCACAGCCCCGCATCCTTACATATCCCTACGTACTTGTAGTAGCAAATTCCTGCATACTAGAGACCCCCGGGCAGCTAATTATGCTATGCACGCAGCGGATCCTACCCCGCGCACATCTGTACTGACTGATCCCCGCGTCTGGATCCGTAGTGACTAATCTGACAACCAGGTACCGCTCAGAAGAGCTACAACCTAGTTAGGGTTTCCTGGCATATGTAACAAGTTGACATATGCATTATTAATAGTCTAAAAAGATCAAGACCTAACTAAAATTAATAAAAATTAAGTTTAAAACATTTTTTAATAATTAATCAAAGATCAAGGATTACCATGTAAATCATTGACTCTGATCTTTGAAGACCACAAAACACTACAAGGAGTGTTCATAAAAATTTTTGAAAATTACCTACATGATCAGCAGATGATGAATAATTAGTAAACCTGCACATCTTTTCACTTTAAAGCAATACTAATAGTGGAAATGAAGGTAAGTGCAGAATGATCAAATTTACGCCATAATAGATTAACAGATCCTGTGGCTAAGATAGTGCAGAAATCCAGCAGATCTAAATTCAGCTGATTGACAGCACCAAGTGGACGTGCCAATCTTTCCCTGACTGGCTTGTCAGCCACAGACCATGAGCAGAACCCTCTCTACGTGCCCTGAGAAGCTCAAAATCACCCCAAAAAGGTATTTATACAGACCTCTTTGGATCCATTATTCAGAGATTATCAGTTTACCAGGAATTATTATTATCAATCAGAATCCGTGTCAGTGTTAGTCAAGTGCTTATGAAGATTCTAAGCAAGTGATTTATGACTTAGTCTGTATTATTATTTATTTCTTAAACCAATCAAACCATTGAAGTCAGTCAGGAAAATACACCCCATCTGCTCTGAAACCCTTCCTATCTTTGCAGGATTTTTGTAGTGAAGTACTCTGAGTGAGTTTTTCCCTTCCTGTCTTGGCCCTTTTTCTGTCTAGCCTGGCCATATTAGTAGATAGGCCCTTTCTAGGGCACCCATCTCGAATCCAAGGTTCTTAAAATGCCTAAGGAGGCCCCTTGAAGAGAGGTTTTTTTGTCTGTAAAGACCCCCAGTAGTATTATACTGTGGCCCCTCTTTTATATATATATTGAAAACCTTTTATTAACAAACCAATTAAAACTTGAAACTGCTCTTATTATATTATTTATTTGATCCTCTAAGTGTTTATTTTTGGAATAATAATTATTATTATTATTCCAGTATTTTTATCACTATCTGTAGCTAAAGGACTGCAAGGTTCCTGGTATCAGAGAGCTGACAGGGGGGGATTCAGCTTCCGGTGTCCCTGCGTTCAATTCCAGGTTTTGTTTCTTTTTTTATACAATCATGTTTCACCGACAATGTCTATTGGACTGGCATTTTTTTTTTTTGGAAAAAATTTGACTGCTTTTGGGGAACATCCTAGTCTTCTCCCACCCCCTCAAAATGTTACACAAACATCCGAAACTATTCTTGTTCCTCACCCCAATCTAAGTATAGGATTGGGAGGGAACAAGATGTTAAAATACGTATGAACTTACGCGTGTGCTACGTATAAGTGTAATCCAAATGGGATGCACATATGGACCTCTCCGGCCCATTGGACACTCACACAGACCAAACGGGCCTGTGTGAATGTCACTGATTTGGGCAAACTGGCCTCAAAACGTGTGAAACAGGCTCATTGGTACACAGGTCCTAACAGGCCCTGTGGGGTATATGGGCAAATACAGCCAGATGGCCTTGTATGGGCATAATTGGGCCCAAGGTTTATTTTGGACATACTTGGCCAGACGGGCTGGCCTGCCAAAGTATGTTTTACTTAGTTTTTGGGCTTGGGGCAGCCCATTGGGGCCACTGCGCGTGTTGCAGCCTGGTTGGGGCTGCCACCTGTGTTGTGGCCCGCTCAGGGCAGCTTTTTTTTCCTACGGCACATTTGCGGGGCCCAACGGCCCGTGCGGGGCAATGGTAGGGGGGCAGCGCGGCTGCCGCGCAGGGTGACGGCCGGTTGTTGGAGCCGCGGGGCTGGGGCCAACAGCCCCGGCTCCTCCCCCTCCCCTTTCTCCCCATTGCAAGGGGGAGGGGGAAGGCTGGCTGGGTTGAACCAGCCAGAAAACGGTTGCAAGGAGCAACCAATCATGGTGGGGGGGACTTGATCACCCCCCCACCAAAGGTAGCGGCTAGGCCGGTCGCATCAATGCAACCGGCAGTGGGGGGGGAATTGACCACCCCCCCACCAACAAAGGGTCTTTCTCTGCCCCCCTATACCAAGGGGGAGGAGCGACGGGCTGGAGGGGACCTGACCACCCCCCAGCCCACTTACCGTAGCAACGCCCTGGGGGTATGGACCCCCAGGGCCCCTGGTAGGGGGATTTGACCTCCCCCTCCAGGGACCAGTGAGAAAGAGGTGGGGGACAGCATGTCTGCTGGTCACCCCCCCCCCTCCCAAGTGTGTCTGAGACCAGACCCAGGTGTGTCCTGGGTCCCTCCTGGCCATGTGCATGGCCAGGGGCTGGTTGCATGAGGCAACCAGCCAGCATGTGAGGTAAAAGGCCGGTTTTAATAGACAACCGGCCAGGGTTTTGAACAGTTAAGGGGCTGGTTCAGCCCCATTGAGGTGGAAACACCAGAAATAACCGGAATAGGCTGGTTGTAAGGGTACAGGGACTGATGCCATGTGGGCTGATGTAGTCCAAACCAAGTAACAAGGCCTGTAGAGCCTGTAGAGCTCTTTTGGGTCAGAGAACTTGCCTTTTGGCTTGTTGTATCATGGGCTCACAAGAGGCCAATGTTTTGTACTTAAGGAGCCCTTCTCCCTGCTGTTTTCCATCATTCATTCATCATCCAATCGAATTCATAAAACAATATCATCCAACGTATTGCCCCATTGT
Organism: Puccinia polysora; assembly: GCA_025617555.3. Classification (NCBI taxonomy): domain Eukaryota; kingdom Fungi; phylum Basidiomycota; class Pucciniomycetes; order Pucciniales; family Pucciniaceae; genus Puccinia; species Puccinia polysora. Next base: position 35,469,114 of record CM062613.1, on the reverse strand, counting down.
TAGAGCCCATCAAGCAATTATTGACACAAGGTTTCTAGCATTTATTTTGCTTTAAATAATGCTAATTTGCCTAAGCTAATTGCTGGCCATAATTATAACACATTATCAGTACCAACATCATCATTAATTTCAAGCCATCTAGACCCTTGTAACTTACTCTGGAGAACCTCAAAGACCTCAAGTTTTCCAAGAAGATGTCCTATATCCCTGGTGTTAGCTCCACCAAGATTGTTCTGAACAGTCAGAATTATAATGCTTGGGCTTTCCTTATGGATAGTGAGCTGGACAACATCTGTTGTGGGGAGATAATGGATGCAGATGACAATTTGATCAGTTCAGAAGTGGAGAAAAAGTCTTATCATCTCATCCTTAGACATCTTGATGAGAATCATGTGACATGGGTTGCCAATACTCTTAGGGAAGATGAGAGAAGAAGGGGAAGCATCCTTTGGAAGTTGCTCAAGTCCAAGTATGGTGGTGATTCTGTTCAACAGAAGGGTATAGCTTTCAATAAACTTTTAAAGTTACAATATTTGAATTTTAAACAGTCTGTTGCAGAGGATAGGTCTACCATAGCCAAGTTTAAGTCATCAGGACCTAACATGGATCCTGAGTGTTTGTCACTCTTAATCCTTCAGAAGCTACCAAAGGAGTTTGATTCTTTAGTCAGAATTATTTCTCAATTGGATCCTCTTCCTGGGGAGGAGGATGTTCCAAAAAGGATTGAAAAGGATGATCTTCAGTTCAAGATGAAGGGTGGTTCTGGAACAGCCCTTGTTGGAAAGACTGGGAAATCTTGCAAGAAGGCAAAAAAGGATTTGTCCAAGGTCTTATGCTATAATTGTCAGAATAAGGGGCATTATGCTAAGGATTTCAAGGAGGCCAAGAAGAGGAAGAAGTCCAAAGAGAATGACAAGGAGGTCAATCTCACTACTGAAAAAGTTGCAATGGTGGTGTTTGATGGTCCAATGGAAATGGTTGTTGGGGAAGAAGGTCCCAACAAGAATGCCAATATTGATGAGGATCAAGAAATTGACTTTATTGATTACAAAGTGAATAATATAAACCTCAAAGATGAGAACTTATCAGTGACTGATAAAGCTTCTTTCCCGTGAGGAGGATTGAAGGAGGATGTTCTTTTTTTGATTGATTCTGGCTGTAAAGATCACATGTTCTTTGAACCAAATTTATTTTCAAATCTTAGTGATTATGATGGAGTTTTAAATATTGGTCAGAAAGGCAGAACAATTCAGATTAACGGAATTGGAAAAGTTATTCTTGAAAATCACTTGGGTTTCAAAATTTCTTTTGAGAAAGTGTTCTATTTACCAGAGTTGCATTATAACCTTGTGTCCCTTGGAGTGTTTTTGAAAAAAGGTTTCCAGATTTCTTATCTTAAAGAAGATAAGTTTCTTATGGATATGAATGGGATAACTGTTCTTAGTGGAAAGGTTTGGAACAAGCTTTTGTGTGCAAGCTTGTTCAAAATCTCAGCTTTGAGCACTGTTGCTCACAATAGAAGTGGCTATAAGGTAAAGGACAGCAACTGTGAGAGTTGTACCTTGGGGGATAAGACTAGAAATGTGTTCTCAAAGAGAAGAGCCCGCACTGATGTTCCTAGAGATGAATTTTCCATTTATTTGGAAGGGCCATTCACACCGGATTCCCTTGGTGGGGAAAGATACTTCATCAATTTAGTTGATACTGAAACTAATTATGTTTGGGTTAAACCAATTTGATCTAAGGATCAGACCACATAGGAGGTTTCTGTAATCTTCAAAGTCTGGAAACAGAATTGTCTAATGAAGGAGATCAAGAGGGTTATCACTGATGGAGGTGGTGAATGATTATGGTATCATTTTTATAGTCACTACTGCAAGTACTCCAAAAAATAATGGAATAGTTGAGAGAATGAATAGGACTTTACTGGACAAGGTAAGAACTATTATGTCTCAATCTGGTCTACCAATGCTCTTATGGGCTGAGTTGATGTGTACAGTCTGTCTGTTGCATAACATTGTAAGTGTTAATTGGAATATTGCTCATTATCAGTTTTGGAAGGTGTACCCCAAAACATCACACCTAAGAACAATTGCTTTCTTGGTGTATTATAGTGTCCACCATAATGAGATAGTTGGAAAATTAGACCCTAGAGCCAGAAAAGGGGAACTTTTAGGCTATGATTTAATCATTAAATTGTATAGGATCTATTGTCCAGGAACAAGAAAGGTTATCCGGAGTAGGGATGTAAAATTTAATGAAAGTACCTTTCCACTCAAAAGGAGTGAAGATGTTGTTGTGAATAAATCACAGCAAGAAATAGAATTAGCACCTATCTCACCAGCAAAGGCTGAGGAACATGTGGTTCCAGAAGATGAAGAGATGGCAGACATGCCACCAGAGGGTTCAGTGCCCGCTTCAGGGGAGTCCTTTAATTTGGAACCTGATGAGCCTCCACCTCCAGTAAGAAGGAGTGGTAGGGTTAGAGCACCATTTGATAGGTACAGGGAATGGAATTCCCATTATTCCACCACGGGCTATGAGGAAGATACATTTCAGGAACAGTTGTTAAGTTGTTAAATTGTCAAGTATTGTTGAGGATATTGCGGCAAGTGGAGAGCGCGTAGTTAATCTTGTCTTGGAATGAGGATACTCCATGTTCAGAGTACCTGAAGATTGGAATGACGTCACTGACATCATGGAGAAGGAACCTTGAGCTCTCATCATTCTAAAAGATTGCATCATCTCATGACAATCTCCATCCTCTTACTGATCTGACATCTCAATCTTACTCATCCAACATCTCAATCAAGACCTCATCCAACATCTCATTCAAGACCTCATCCAACATCTCAATTAACCTCAACACTCACATTAATTTCATTCTCATATTTCTTTATTGTTATTTATTTTTCCTTCTTTTCTGTTTATTCAACATTAACTTGACAATCATCATTTTTCACCACTCAAGCCTAATCTTGTGTGCCCGATGAGATCTCAGTCTCTTTTCTTATCAACTCGACATTTGACAATATTAAAGACTAACTTGCCAGTACCGCGTGACCCTCATATCACCTGCAGCCTCAAATCCTCATTTATAGCCTTAAATAAAAAGACTCTTGACTTCTTAATTCCTCACATCCTGATGTTGGTGCTCTTCTAAATTGTTGTGTCTCTACAAAATTGATGTTGATGTTATTTTACTTCTCAGCCCAGATTTCCCAGTTTCATGCAATATCAATTCTATCAATTCTATTACGGTTAAAAGCCAAAACAAAAGCTCTTGGGAACCTATCAAAAACAAAGATGAATTGTAGATGAGACTGGGAAATTGCCGCCTCCAAAGGATTCAGACAAGCTATGCTGAAGACAGCCCTGGACAATTCCAAGGCTCAGCAAGGATAATTACGGAGTCTGAAAAGATAAAATGGATGCCATATTAGACGTTTGAGGATGCTCAAGAGAGATAAACCACAAGACTTCAGTTTTGGAGAATGACATAAACAATGAAATACAGCTCTTAATCATCTCCAGATTGGAGTCCTCTACTCACAACAACATTGTTTTGGCATCCAACAGGAACTCAGCAAAACTTCTGTGGAACGCTATAATAGATAAATATGCTTCATCTCAGGCAGCCAATAGGGCTCGGATATTCAATGATTTTCTTTACGTAAAATTTAAACACGACAAAATTGAAGAGTTCATAACTAAGGTTAAGGTCTGTCTTAAAAAGATGCTGGAGGTGGGAATCATCTTGCCAAAAGACATTTTGGCATATCTAATCCTTTTCAAGTTCCCGGAAAGCATGAAAGACTTCAAGAGGCAAATCTTGCATACCAACAAGGAACTTTCCATCAAATATTTCATGAATCACCTGACCCAGCTTAATAACAAGTCCAAGGCACAAGGCACACAAGATCATCAACAAAGTAAAACTGAAGTTGCTCTTGCAAATACAAAACCTCAAAATAATGAGCGCAGCAGGTGTACTGAAGGATGGCAAAATCCCAAGCAGGATAGGTTACATTTGGCGGATAAACGCTGGCATTTACATCCAGAATTGGCACCGGAGTGGTGGAAGGACAACCAAACAAAATGTAAAAATAAAAAGAATACCACCAACTCTTCAGCTCACTATCTGACGTTGCTCACAGCATGGATAGATCATGGCAACCCTAAATCAAAATTTGTATTGGACAGTGGTGCTTCTCTGCATATGATCAATGATAGCCAGTACTTCAAAGAAATGGTGCCTTATGAAGGAGACAACATTAAGACTGGGAAAGAAGGTGCGGAATTACCAATCATGGGGAAAGGAACCGCAGTCTTTGTTTGGGGTGACTTTACTCTGGAGCTGACCAACATATTCTACGTGCCAGCTTTAATTATCAATCTGCTGAGCGCGGGAGCCTTGAATCAAGCAGGCTGCATTCTCAAAGGAGAAAAGGATTGGTTTGAGATATTCAAAGACGGCAAATTGCAGTTTAAAGGGACAATAGTCAATAATCTCTATACCTTACCAACTCCAAAATTTGTCCAAATGTCAGCTAATGTGGCCATCTCTCACAAAGATGACCTTATGGAAATTCATTGTAACCATGGTCATGCCTCAATAATGCAACTCAAAGGAAAAATAAAACATATTACAGCTGAGATCAAAAAATTTTTTGAATGTATACATTGTCTGAAAAGCAAAATAGTCAGGAAACCCTTCAAAGAAAATTCAAAACCGGCCGAAAAAGTCTTTTACTGGATTCATCTTGATTTTATGGGACCTCTCATGCCACTGTTGAAAGGAGGAAATTGGTATATCTTGACACTTGTTGATAGTTCTTTGGGATAAATTGGGGCATTTCCAATGAGTTCAAAAGATGAAACTCCAGAAGTTATAATTGATTTGATAGAGAAAGAACACCAACAGAGAGGGTACTACCCAAGGGAAGTATGCTCCAACGGCGGCTCAGAAATCGTCAATAACAAACTCAAGCTTTTCTACGATTCAAAACATATTTGACAAATAATATCAGAGCCCTACCATCTTCAACACAATGGCAAGGCGGAACGGGCAAATAGAACAAATACAGAATCAACACGAGCCATTTTGAAATATGCGCAACTTCCGGCAAATCTGTGGCATGAAGTTATCAAGGCAAGTGCACTCATGCTAAATCAAATATGCAGAGACGGGTCTGAAGAATCTCCGTGGATCAAGGTCCATGGACATTCTCTGCCATCACACTATCTGAAACCTGTGGGTAGTCCTTGTGTATACCTGTTGTCACAGAGGAGAAAAGGCCAAAAATTTAAAGAAAAAGGAGAAGAAGGTGTACTTGTAAGCTTCAATCCCTCGCTCCTTTCTTATTGGATCCTGACTAAGACGCATGCTGTTGTGCTCACTAAGCATGTGACGTTCCTGAAAATGCCAAATCCTCAACTTTTGAATCTAACTGCATCACAGGATGACTCATGGGAAGATATTCTCGAGACAAGTGACAGAAAAGATCCAGGAAGCCCACCTGCAAATTCAAATCCAAAAGAAAACCCAATTTACACTGACTATTGCAAGCGGGTGGAAGAGTTATCTTTGACGGAATCCAAAGGACAGTCTACCGTCCGCTCAATCTCTGCGGAGGACAAAAGCGAAAGCCCAGATTCTCCAGAATCACCTACATTAAGACTTAAGCAACAAACTCAGAACTCTCAGAATGCAGCTCAATCCGGCTCAACTGGAAGAACACTTTGTGATTGCATGGCCATGAGACCACCTCAACAATATGGATTCTTTCATTATTGAGAGCCAAAGGGTTATGAAGATGCAGTCACGTGTGAAGAACAAATAAAATGGGCTGGTGCCATGGACGTTGAGCTGGGATCAATTGAAACGTTGCAGGTCTGGGAGGACTACAAGGGCCCTGAACCACTGAATCCCCTACGGACAGTTTGGATATACAAACTCAAAGAAAACTGTCATGGTGATCCTCTCAAATACAAAGCTTGGCTTTGCGTTCAGGGATTCAATCAGATGGAAGGTTTAGATTACTTCAAAACATTTTCTCAAACAGGTAAACCATCTACCTTGCGCATGCTTCTTGTATACGCTTTGAAATCATTGCAAAAAATTTGGCAATTTGACGTAAAAAGCGCCTTTTTGCATTCCAAAATAGACAAACATATTATCATTAGGAAAACAAAGGGTTCAAATCGCAAGTGCAAGTTCTTAAAGCTAAGGAAATTGATGTATGGGTTGAAGCAAGCTCCAAAGAATTGGTATGAAACTTTGACGATGTGGTTCAAGGAAGTTGGATTCAAGGAATCCGCATGTGATCCTTGTCTCTACTTATCAGAGGATGGTCAGTAACATCTGTTCTTTCATGTAGACAACTTGATCTTGGTGGGTGACGGGCAAGACTTCAAAAAGAAATTTCTGAAGAAATTCAACGGGTCAATAAGAAAACAGCCTGATACTCTTTTAGGCATGAAGATACAGGTAGAAAGCAACAAAATTCTCTTGAGTCAGCTGAATCATATTCAGCATGGCCTAGAGGAGCTTGATCTGAGAAATTGTAAAGAGTCAACCACCCCTCTTACCAGAAACTTACAACTCAAACCTGCCTCGGACAATGAACATGAGGCGTTCAAAGCACTGAATATCAATTATAGGTTGGAAATAGGAATGCTCAAACACATTGCCTGTTACACTAGGCCTGACATAAGTTTTGCTGTATTGAGTTTGGAAAGGTTTCAGTCAAACCAGGAACAACGCACTGGAACGAGCTAAAAAAGACATTGAAGTATCTGAAATACACAAAAAATTGATGTCTTCAACTCAAATATAAGCCAAAGAAGAATTCACTGCAAGTATTCTTGGATGCCTCGTGGGCAGATGATCCTGACACTCGCAAATCTCAAACAGAGTATCTTTGTATAATATTTGGTAGTCTTGTATCTTGGAACAGTTGTAACCAACGTAATATAACATGGTCTTCGACGGACGCTGAACTTAACGCATTGGTTGAATTGTATCATGAAGCTACTTGGATCCAGTTCCTACTCAATGAAATCTTCACGCTTTCCATAACAACAATTCCTCTCAATATAGATAATAGTGGATTGGAAGACAAAATTTGGAAGTTTGTATCCAATTCAAAGACACAACACCTTTACTTGAAAACTAAGGGAATGAGAGATGAGCTTAACAAAAAAAAATAGAATTGCAATTGATAAAATCAGACAAAATGATTGCCGACTCTTTGACAAAAGCCACCTCCATATAAAGTCTCTCACTCTTGTCTCCCTTCTTTGAATGTAGTCCATAGAGCTCTGAAATCTCATTGGGCATTGAGGGGTGTTAAGTTGTTAAATTGTCAAGTATTGTTGAGGATATTGGTGCAAGTGGAGAGCGCGTAGTTAATCTTGTCTTGGAATGAGGATACTCCATGTTCAGAGTACCTGAAGATTGGAATGAATTCACTGACGTCATGGAGAAGGAACCTTGAGCTCTCATCATTCTAAAAGATTGCATCATCTCATGACAATCTCCATCCTCTTACTGATCTGACATCTCAATCTTACTCATCCAACATCTCAATCAAGACCTCATCCAACATCTCATTCAAGACCTCATCCAACATCTCAATTAACCTCAACACTCACATTAATTTCATTCTCATATTTCTTTATTGTTATTTATTTTTCCTTCTTTTCTGTTTATTCAACATTAACTTGAAAATCATCATTTTTCACCACTCAAGCCTCATCTTGTGTGCCCGGTGAGATATCAGTCTCTTTTCTTATCAAATCAACATTTGATGATATTCAAGACTAACTTGCCAGTACCGCGTGACCCTCATATCACCTGCAGCCTCAAATCCTCATTTATAGCCTTAAATAAAAAGACTCTTGACTTCTTAATTACTCACATCCTGATGTTGGTGCTCTTCTACATTGTTGCTTCTCTACAAACTTGATGTTGATGTTATTTTACTTCTCAGCCCAGATTTCCTAGTTTCATGCCATATCAATTCTATCAATTCTATTATCAGTGTATTCTCAATGAAGTCCTGGAGTTGAGTTCAGAAATGGGTAACAGGGTTAACCCAAATAGCTTTGGCCAAGATATGAATTCTGATGAGAGAGCCAACTGGAAGAGTGGTATTTTCAAGGAATTTGATTCTCTAGAAAATAATGGTGTCTTTGAAGCGGTTAAGCAGGATTAAGTTCCAAAAGGAAAGACTATTGTGGGGTCTATATTGGTGTTAAACAAGAGGTTTGACACAAATGGAGTTTTGAAAAGATTCAAAGGTAGATGCGTTGCACAGGGCTTCAAGCAGAGAGAGAGGGTATCAATTACCAAGAAAATTTCTCACCAACTGGAAGGCTGTCCACCTCCAGGTACATCATTGCTATGGCAGTGGAGTTAGGAGAAGAAATCAGAAAAGCTGATTTTGTAACAGCATACTTGAATGCAAAACTTGGAGAGGAGGATACTGTTTATATGTCAATCCCTGATGGTTTTTGTCAATGGTTAGTAGAGACTAAACCAGAAACCATGAAGAAAATCTGTGTTAGAAGTTTTATTTCAGCAGATAAAGGGGAATATGTACTCAAGCTATGTAGATCCCTTTATGGATTGAAGCAAGCAGCTAGATCTTAGTATAATACCATGAGTGAGAAACTGATACAGATTGGTTTAAAGACGTCTGAGGCCAACACTTGTCTTTTTGTAAGAAAGGATGCAATTTTTTTTGTATGTATCAATGAAATTATCATTATTGGAAATGGTAAAGAGAGAGTCATGGAGACACTCAAAAAGGAATTAAAGATAAAAGATCATGGTCTGGCGCAACAGGTGCTAAGAATGAAAGTCAGAAAGAGCAAGAATGGTATTAAGTTAGACCAGAGCCATTACATGGAAGCTCTTCTTAAGCAATATGGCTTAGAGGATGCAAAGGAGTTTGGTACTCCCATGCAGTCAGAAATTTGTTTAGAGAAGTCTACAGATGAGGAGTATCTGTAGTTTGTTCAAACTGGGAACAACTAAAGGTCAGCTATTGGATTGCTTAATTCTTTGGCGCAGTGTACAAGGCCCAATATTGCTTTTGCAATTGGTGTCTTGTTGCAACACTTAGAGAGGCCAAGCATAAGGAATTGGTCAGATTTTAAGAGAGTTATGAGGTATCTTAAAAGAACGCACAGTCTGGGACTGTTGTTTACAAAGTAAGCAAACTTTGATTTGGTTGATTATTCCAATGAAAGTTGAGCAGATGGTAACACTAGGGAATCAACAAGTGGTTTTGTATTCTTCTTAGGTAAGAATCTGGTGTCATGGATGTCCAAGAAGGTTTCTGCAATAAGTCTTTCATCAACAGAGGCTGAGTATAGAGCTTACTTAGAAGCTTCACAGGAAGCAAAATGGTTGAGAAAAGTCTTAGAGGATACACATAACCCACAAGGGTTTGCGTTGTTGTATTCTGATAACCAGAGTGCCATTGCATTGGCAGAAAACCAAGTGTTCCATCCAAGAACAAAACATATCAATGTTCACTATAACTATATTTGCAATGCAGTTAACTGCAAAGAGATATTGTTGAGTTAAATTCCCACTGGAGAAATGATTGTAGATATCTTGACTTAGGCTTTAGATAGGAACAAGCATCAAGGCTTTGTAACTAATATGCGGATGTCACCCCTTTTGGATTAAGGGGGTGTGTTAAAATACGTATGCACTTACGCGTGTGCTACGTATAAGTGTAATCCAAAATGGGATGCACATATGGGCCTCTCCAGCCCATTGGACACTCACACGGACCAAACGGGCCTGTGTGAATGTCACTGATTTGGGGAAACTGGCCTCAAAACGTGTGAAACAGGCTCATTGGTACACAGGCCCTAACAGGCCCGGTGGGAGATATGGGAAAATACAACCAGATGGGCTTGTATGGGCATAATTGGGCCCAAGGTTTATTTTTGACATACTTGGCCAGATGGGCTGGCCCGCCAAAGTGTGTTTGTCTCAGCTTTTGGGCTTGGGGCAGCTGCCCTTGTTGCAGCCCGCTTGGGGCTGCTGCCTGTGCCGCGGCCTGCTTGGGGCCGCTTGTATCCCTGGGTTTTTGCCCATGCGGGGCTGTTGCGGCGGTGGAGGGATCCCACGCAGGGCCGGAAGGTCGCAAACAGCGGCCACCGCCGCAGGAGCAAGGGCCAGCGGCCCCGGCTCCCTCCCCCTCCCCTTACTTGCCATTGCAAGGGGGAGGGGGTGGCTGGCTGGGTTGAACCAGCCAGCAACCAACCGCAACAAGGTGGTTGGTCAGGGCAGGGGGGATTTCATCACCCCCTTGCCCAGGGGATGACAAGGCTGGTTGCAACAAAGCGACCAGCGGTGGGGGGGACCTGACCACCCCTCCACCATCAAAGCAACGCAGAGGCCAGGGGCGCTCTCCCCCCCCTTTACTGAGGGGGAGGAGCAACAGGGTTGAGGGGATTTGACCACCCCCAGCCCACTTCCATTGACAATGCCCTGGGGGTATCAACCCCCAGAGCCCCTGGTAGGGGGATTTGAACGCCCCCTCCAGGGGTCTGAGAGAAAGAGGGGGGGACAGCATGTCCGCTGGTCACACCCCCCCCATGTGAGTCTGAGACCGGACCCAGGTGTGTCCTGGGTCCCACCTGGCCATTTGTATGGCCAGGGGCTGGTTGCATGAGGCAACCAGCCAGTGTTTGAGGCAATAGGACCGGCTTTAATAGACAAAGGGCCCAGGAATTGAACAGCACAGGGGCTGGTTCAGCCCCATTGAGGTGGAAACACCAGAAACAACCAGAATAGGCAGGTTTTAAGGGTACAGGGACTGATTCCATGTGGGCTGATGTAGCCCAAACCAAGTAACAAGGCCTTTAGAGCCTGTAGAGCTCTTTTGGGGCGGATAAATTGCCTTTTGGCTTGTTGTATCATGGGAACACAAGAGGCCAATCTTTTGTACTTAAGGAGCTCTTCTCCCTGCTGTTTTCCATCCATCTATTCATCATCCAATCAAATTCATCAATGATATCATCCAATGTGTTGCCCCATTGTGAGAGCCCATCAAGAAATTATTGACACAAGGTGTCCAGCATTTTGTTTGATTTAAATACTGCTCATTTGCCTAAGCTAATTGCTGGCCATAATTATAGCACAATATGGAAGCAGATGGCTTGAAAAACATACAGAGAGGTGGGAAGAGTAGGGCTGCTTGCCAAAAGAGGAATCAAATGAGAGATTCCAAAATATCTTTGGAGGTTTCTGAGGAAGGTATTAATGAAAAGGTGGTCTGGTCAGGTTGGAAACCACATCCTTTGGATCTGAACCCTTCAATTGTTGCGGAAAAGAAAAAGAATAGTCAAAAACCAACCCAGGAAGAGTTTGAGCAAGAAAAAAAAAACAATCAAACGGTTCCATTTCTTCCACCATGGAAAAGTAACTGTCCTTGATTGATCTGATAATGAAGCCCTGGTTGCAATCATCAAATTTTACCCATTGGAGAAACTTTCTGACCAAGAAAGGAAGGAAATCAACTTTGTGACAACTTTCCTTCACCATTCAAAAAAATTTGTCAACCCAGTTGGTCCTTCAAGATCTTGGGTGGAAAAATGTGGGCAGTTGGATGGAAAAAATCATTGCACCTTTCAGAGTTATTTGGATGTTATGTGCAGAAATCATCCATTAGATGTTTTCCTCAAGAGTATGCTTTCCTCAACCTTAAGGCCAACAAAGTATCCCAAATTCCAGGACAAATTTTTTGCAATTTGGCCAAACTTTCCTTTGAAGCAAACCGTGATGCCATGGAGGACAACAACATTATTTCTTTCTCTTTGTTGGAATTCGGTTCCAAGCCTACACCTTTTGATTTCTCCCCACTCATCACTTTCAATTCCAATTCTTTTTACAATTCTCCTCATATTGACAAAGGCAACATCTCTGGCTACTCCTTTTTACTTGTGGTTCCAACCAAGAAAAAAAAGGGTTGACTTATTGAAAATACGGAAGAATATCAAGTATTGGATGGCCAATTTGTTTTTCCTGACCTTGGCTTTGGAATTGATTTAAAGCAAAAGGGTATAGTCAAAATGGTTTGGGCAGCTAATAAGTACAATCACTGTACCTTTCCTGCTGTGGACACAGCAACCCATACCAGAATTCCCATGCCACTTCAAATTAATAAAACAACTAGAAACACTTGTAGGGACTTGAATAATGGCTAAATCTCCTTTAGAAAAAAAAATATAAATAAAAACAAAAAAGGTTTGTAGGGTTAAGAATACTCTTAAAAGTTGTAATCAAAAATATTTTTTTTGTTTTTCTTTCACCCTTGCAAATATATTGACAAGCCCAGCATTTGAGTTATCTGCTGTATCTCATGTACGTTTTTAATGCTACCAATGCAAGCCAAGGCTACTGATACCTTATCCTTTTCTTTGATTGAAAGTTTTTCCCTCTCCTTTTCCAGTTGGGCTTGCTGTTGATCCTTCTACTTTTCCTCTTTAAAAACTCTAGCTCAGCCTGTTTCAACTTCAACTCAGCATCCAATTTTCTTTGATGAGCCAAACTCTTGGCTTTCTGATTTTGAACATCCATGGCCAGTTGAAAATCCCAATTTTGCTTTTCAAAGTCAAGTTTTTTGGATTCAATTTGTGATTTTACTGTTTTTTCAGGGGAAAAGCAATGAGCATGGTTTTGAAAGCAATGATATTCAACAAATGGACTTACATGAATCTTGCTTCTCCATGATTTCTTCAAAGCCTGAAAAAACAGAAGTTTTTCTCCTCTTTTGATTCCTTTGGGGTTGATATTGATGGAATTAGAGGCCTTTTGCTTACCCTTGGCAGAGGAGGTTTGAGTCTGAAAGTTGTCACTTGTGTTCAAAGGAAATTTAGGAGGCCCCATTGGCTTGAGTTTTTTGGCCATTCTGGAATGGATGAGCCTGTTTTTTTACAATCTAAATCAGTCAGGATTAACAATACAGAAGAGAAAAAAGCTTGGTTTCTTACTTGAATCAATTTTGAGAGTAATGGAGACTGAGGAGTATCTTGTTCTGCATCAGCAATGTTGATGAGATCTTCTAACCCAGGAAGAGAGAAATCCAAAGAAGGAGGGTAGGGGTCAAAGGTATGGTTTTAAACATCAATCAACGCGGAAGTAGACATGATTGGAGCTGATTGCATTTGAATATCCTCCTTGGCATTGGATGTGCGCCACTCAAAGGGAAAGTTTTTCTCAGGATCACCATTGCTAGGCTGAGCATCCCCAGCCAAGTCCTCAGCGTGGACTGAATCAGATTGTTGGGCATCAAAAGCGCCTAAAGGGGTGATGTTCGCCTTCTTTCCAAAGATTTCATCCATTTGAATATAAAAAGGACAAATGGAGTCCAACTTATCAACCACCAAGTTGATTACCTTGGCTTTGTCAGAGTTGGTGATACCAAATCCAATGGAGATTGACTTGGAGTGGGCCTTTCTGTACTTGGATTGATAATTCTTGAATTGCTCCCTCATCTGTTTGGATGACAGATCCAGCCTACCTTTTGTTTTTTTCTTGAGTTCATGGGCCATGAGGAGATACCCATTTACCTTAGAGGATGGAGTTTGGCCAACACGTGTTTCATATTAGATGGTTGATCTGAGGACTGAGGGAATGCAGAGTGAAGAGCAGAAGTAGAAGGATAATATTTCATAAGTAAAAAGAAATGAAAAAAAAAGATGTGAAGAAAAGAAATTAAATGAAGAAAACATAGCTTACCTGAGGGAATGCAGAGTGAAGAGCAGAAGTAGAAGGATGAGAAAAGAAGATCCTTCTGCTCTCCCTTGACTCTTCCCTCAGATATACAGGAGAAGATGAAATGTCACACATGTTGTGAAATTGTAAGATATGTATTGAATAATCAGTAATGAGAGCAGAATAGGCGCGCGCGCTAGTATTGAGAATGAAACAATATTGGTGTTGAGAATGTAGAAACAGAGACACAAGTAGTGAAGAAAACAGAGGCAAAAGAAGAAAAGAATTGAGACAGTAATAAAGAGATGGAAAGAAAAGGAATAAAGGAAAGAAGAAAGGCACTTTATTCCAACATTTCATTGTCCAATCCAAAGCAGGCATCATAGTTGGAGGGAATTTTGAGCCAGTTGAACAGGATGATGTGATCAGATATCTTGAGCTGACTTGAGCCCTTGGAATCTGATGGGGGAGGATTGTTTGTTGTGGAATTCCTTGGCAATGTTTGCTTTGGTGTGTTGGACTTTTGTGTGGACTTGCGGGGGGAGGTTCACTGAGGGGCCATTTGGAAAGAGTAAGGGCAATAAGGTGATGAGAGGGATAAATTAAAAATCAAGATAAAGTGATGAGAGATATGAATTGATGAGAGAAATAAAGTGACAAGAGCAATAAAACAATAATTGGATTCTTTGGATGAGGTTGGAGGTAGAGTGATGAGAGTGATGAAGCAATGAGAGCAATGAAGCAATGAGAGCCATGAAGCAATGAGAGCAATGAACCAATGAGAGCAATGAAGCAATGAGAGCAATGAAGCAATGATAGTGATGAAGCAATGAGAGCAATGAAGAAATGAGAGCAATGAAGCAATGAGAGCGATGAAGCAATGAGAGTGATAAAGTGGTGAGTGATCAAGTGATGAGGGTGATAAATTGATGAGAGTGATGATTAGAGTGATAAAGTGATGAGAGTGGTGAATCTTTTTATGATGAGGCTGGAGGTAAAAAAATTTGCAATGAGGTTGGAGGTAGAAGGAGGTGGGAAGCCAGAGGTGGATGACATGGACAGGTGGTGGAAGCCTTAAAATACTTTATTTGAAAAACCCCACTTATTTCATGTTAACTTTGACACGTCTGATGTGAAATAAGTTTTTTTTATTTATTTTTAATGGCGGATTTGGTTAGAAACCTGCCATTAAAAATGGTGGTTTTGGTTAACTTTGATACGCCCTAATATGGGTTCAAAAAAAATAATCAAAAATTCCCTTGTTTCTGTATTTTTAAATCAAAATACAGAACAAATTTCAGCCCTCTGTGTCAGTATATCCAAACCTTATAACCCCAAATTTGATCCTTTATTAAGATTAAAAGAAAAATAACAAATAAAACAACTATAATGATGAAAATAAATAACTGAATATGAAAAATCTCCAGGTTGAATGTACTCAATCAAAATTACATCATTCCATTTCTCACAAAGAAGGCAATGATTTTTTTACAGATTTACAAATTATCAACCATCCAGGGTCACTACTTTGTGAATTTAACTTCTCAACAATTTTCAAATTTATTTTATTTTATTGAAAACCCATTATTCTTTCCTTGTTATTTCAATTTCACTCATCTTTAACAATTCTTTACTTTTCTTACCCCTGTTTTTGAAACACAGGCCCCAAAATACCTGTGTTAATCATAAAAATATCTCTTGAAATTGATGAAAATAAATATTTAATTTGAAATTTATTTCATGCATTTAATTTTTTTGGAAACATTTAAAGAGAATAATTTGATTTGTTTTTTTTTAAAAAAAAAGCAGGGGAAAATTTTTGATGATTTATACTGAAGTGGTATCTAGATATGGCTCAATGGGAAAAATTACAAAAATTCCCCTTCAAGAATAAATTCAGACTAAAAAAAATGAATAATAGAAATAAATTCAGAACTTTTTTGACTAATATTTTCAAGGAATGAATCAAAAAAATAAGAATAAGAATCAAATAAAAAGTTTTCAATAATGATTGAAAGAAAAAAAGATAATGCTTTTTTAGATACAAGTGAAACTTCAAAACAATGTATATTATACCACAATAAATTGTATGGCATTTGCTAGCAAGTTCCATCAAGGAATCTCCAGCTGAAGTGGTCTCCATGCTTTAGTTGACCCTATCTCCATTCTTCCAAAAAGCTTTTGGTGCACAGAAATTGGAGACAGTGATGCACAGTTGCTGTGAAAAGGCAAAGCTTCTGTGAAAAATGTACAGTGAATGTGCAAAATGATGAAAATTCACTGTTCCAATGCACATTCAATGTCCACCATGATGCACAGAAACTGGGCACAATGCACAGTAACTGTGGAAAATGCACAGAAAATTTGCAAAATGCACAGTAACTGTGCTAAATGCACAGCAGGTGTTAATTAAGGCTTGGTTGCAACTTGACCAATGATTGGTTAGAAGCTCATTCTGAGATTTATCATTGGTTGGGAAAGAGCTCCTTGACAGCACTTGCTAGCAAGTGCCATCACATTTTTGGTGGTTTTAAAAAATAATTTCTTTTGGCAGGGATGCATATTGAAAATTCTTTTTAGAGTATTATTTCTTTGAAGTATAAAGATTTCAGGTCTTTTTGTGACCACAAGCCATTTTTAGTTGCTTGATATACACTTTTAAAATGTTTCACATAAGCAAAAATTTCTGGAAAATGGTGATTTCAGCTACATAAAAACATTTCAAATGATTTTCTTAAATTAAGTTTCAATTCTCTTTTTTTTAAAAAAAAATAAAAGTGAAATAAAAAGTCTGAAATTTTTGCAAATCATCTTCAAAAAAGGGTGTATCAGAGTCAAAATTTTCAAAAAAATAAATGGCTGATTTGTGGGTTATCCATTCCTTTTTTCAATTTTTTTTTGTCATTTAAACCACTTGTTTAATGAAGTATCCTGATAAAGAGATATCTTTCCTGAAATAAGAAATGTAAATTTTTCATAATTTGAACTCTCATACACCCTATGAAAAACTTTCTCATCTGGGCCAGAAATTAAGGGTTTCATGAAATTGAAATAAAAATTTTTTAAAATCACCTTTTAAAATGGTTAAATAAAAAATAGGAATTAATTTTATCACAGACAAAATCTTTTATTTCACCAATTTTTATGTCTGCAACATAACTCTCACATGGAAAAATCCTTTATTTCACAGTTTTTCAAGAAAATATTTTTTGAGGGTTTGAAGCCACAGCCCTGTAGGTGGGTGTATATAACCCTTATAAAAAATCTTTGGTAATTTTGGAAGCATTGTAACACCTTAAGAAATTCATTCAAAAAATTAGAAAAACCGAATTTCTCATTGCATTGTTGGATCTTTTTATTGGCCTTATTGATGAATTTGTTTTGGTGATTTAATCTCCAAATAATTCAAAAAAAAATTAAAGAGCTTTGTAATTTTTTTTGGTATTTTTTTAATGTATCTTTGACCTCCAAAAATTGAATCCAACATATAAAAACTTAAAAATAACACATCCATTTCAATTTTTTTTTTCACATCTGGCACCAAATTTTGCCTCATTTCTTTTACAGAACTTTAAAAGAGCATACAAAAATGAATCGAAAGTTTTGACTGCTTGTAACATGTTTTACACCACAAAAGGAAGAAGTCAATATATTTTTTTTCATCTTTGGATGCTTTTATAAAGTCCTGTAAAAGAAAATTGAGGGAAAATTTGACCCCAGATGTGAAAAAAAAACAATAGAAATGGATGTTATTTTGAAGTGTTTTAACATTAGATTCAATTTTTGAGGCCAAGAATCCATCCAAAAAATCCCATAAAAACATTTACAGCTCTTTGATTGTTTTTATAAATTTTTGGGGGTTGAATCATCAAAAAAAATTAATTGAAAAGGCAAACAAAAGGATCAAAGAATGAAATGAGAAATTTGATTTTATTTATTTATTTTTTGAATGAAATGTTTAAGGTGTAAGAATAAATCCACAAAATCCCAAATGAATAATAGAAAGCTATTTTAATATTTTATCAAATTTCTAGGAGCTTAATTCAACCAAAAAAACACTCAATTCAAAATCAAAGGCCAAAAATACAATGAGGAATTTGATTTTTATTTTTTATTTATTTTTATTTATTTATTTATTTATATTTATTCATTTTTATTTATTTATTTTTATTTATTTATTTTTATTTATTTATTTTTATTTATTTATTTATTTTTATTTATTTATTTATTTATTTATATTTATTTATTTTTATTTATTTATTTATTTTTATTTATCTATTTATTTATTTTTATTTATTTATTTTTATTTATTTATTTATTTTCATTTATTTATTTACTGTTATTTATTTATCTATTTTTATCTATTTTTATTTATTTATTTATTGATATATTTATTTATATTTATTTATTTATATTTATTTATTTATATTTATTTATTTATATTTATTTATTTATATTTATTTATTTATATTTATTTATTTATATTTATTTATTTATTTATTTATTTATATTTATTTATTTATATTTATTTATTTATATTTATTTATTTATATTTATTTATTTATATTTATTTATTTATATTTATTTATTTATATTTATTTATTTATATTTATTTATTTATATTTATTTATTTATATTTATTTATTTATATTTATTTATTTATATTTATTTATTTATTTATTTATTTATGTATGAAATTATGTATTTATTTTCATTTTTTGTATGATTTCTTTAAGTTGTAATATTACATACAAAATTCCCCAAAAAATACTAAAAATCTCTATGATTATTTTTCAACTTTCCTAAAGCTTAAATAACCCAAATGAATTAATTAAAAAGCCGAATGAAAAGTATCTACAAATGCAATGAGATGTTTTTTTTTTAATGAAATTTTTGAGGTGTTATAATGCTCCAAAAATTACCAGATATTTTTTATGAATGTTTCAGAAACCCATACACAGGTCTACGGCGTCAATTCTTGAAAACCTTTAAAGTAAAGGATTTTTGCATGTGGAATGTACATTTTACAGATGTAAAAAATATTTGAAATAAAGGATTTTACCCATGAGAAAATTAATCCCCATAGAAAATATATTGAAATCTCAAAAAAATCAAACAATTGAATTCAAAAAGCCAATTTTAATGTCCATATTTCTTAGAATCATTAGGGTATATTGGAGTTAGAAAACCCGCAATTTTGAATGGCAGGTTTCTGGAATAAACACACCCCCTGACTGGCATATTTCAAAATGGTGGGTTTCAAACTTGAAATATGCCATTTATTCATCTTCACCCATATCATGCAAAAATTCCATAAACCCCTCTACATCATAAAATCCAAGATGTTTAAAATCAACATTTCCCCTTCCAACTCATGAAGGCCCTGAAAAACAAAAAAACAACCCTATCATCCACCAATATTGATTAATCCAATCAGAACCATCCTCATCCCATGATGTGGGAAGCATTTTGAATAAATTACCCAAGCTGCTTTAATTTTTCAGGTTATTTATCTCTTGAATTGCTTGATTTCCCTTCCATTGTTGGCCTCAATGTTGATAAATGACTCAAACAATGTTTATCACCCAAGAAATAATTGAGAGCATGTTTGAATTCCACAATCTTGATCACAAAACCCCACTAGTGCGTTTCTCTCTGCTCCCTCAAACCTTTCACTCAGGATACCCATGAATCCAGAGAAATTTGGCCCAACTATTCAAATTTTGCAATCTGATCAGCAACTTTTGCCACACCATCAAAAGATCTGGATCTTTTTAAGTGATGGAGCTTTCACCAGGCCACCTCAGATCTGTCTGGAGCCTCTTTTCTGCAATGATCCTATTAGGCATTGATGGTTTGGGATTCAATCCCACTCCAGTGTAGCCCAAACATGGCTCAAGATTCTTACCCAAGTATATAGTACCAACCCTACTCCTTTCATAATCCCCTTTACTGATTCTAATCATCCTTATGATCCTCATGGCACCAAAATTCAAAATCTCAATCAACCTCCTGGTTCAACTGGTTCAAAATCAAATCAGGAAAGTGGTCATCAAACCAAGGGTATGAGCCAGAAACTGTGGAGATTTATTTTCTCTTGCTTTTTAACACCAAGATTGGTTTCTCATCATTTGCTCTATCACATCCAAGCTATAATGAGTATTGCCAGCACTTTAGAGTTGCTTTTATTTTATTAGATGGATCATTGAAGTTGTCAATTACAATCCAACAGATTTTGATCATGTTTTTGTGTTGGGATTTTTTCCCCCCTATCTCCCTTGATTAATGTTTTAATAAAACTGAAAGGGAAATTATCTTTTGTACCTAATGAGTAGGATCATAGTTCTAACATGCCCCAGAGACTTTCTCTCTTTTTTTATTCTTGTCTCAATTTTTTATTTGGGTTAAAGATATTTTAAACCCTTGTGATGATTATCACCCAATTGATAGAAATTTAGATATCTTGGTTGGATTTCAATCTGAAAACCCACAGAAAAATAAGTTGGTTGACTGGCCTTGGTCCAATTCCTAGCCTACTTTGATTTGAAACTGAAGGGTGGGATTGGCCTATGATCTATCCATTGATTCATCAAACCCATCATATGCTTTGATCAGTTTTGATCAACAAAGAAAGTCATCTGAATTAAATGACTCACAGCTCCTAAAAAATATGGAATTGCTTCTGGATTAGTTCAATGTTGTAGTAATTGGTAGCTCATTCCCATAAGGTTTATTTCATAGAGGCCATTCTCAAGATAGAAATGAGTAAATACAGGTGTTACAGAATGTGTGATATCCCAGTTGTGCCAAGTGGCTAGTTTTCCCTAATTCATATGCATAACACCCCCCACCCACAAAATAGAAAACTAGGAAACGGAAAAGAAAAAAAGACAGAAAACACACTGTTTATGAGCCCCAAGCCGTTTTGTCATAACATCCGCCAAATGATTTTGTGTTTTGACCCAGTTAACAGTCAGGCCCAACTCCTGTATAATATCATTAAAAAAGAAAAAATTCTGGGAAATGTGGCACATTGTAGACCTGGAGCCATTATCCTTAGCTACTGGAACAGTGGCACAATTTTTGCATAAAAGTGAGAATTTTAGTGAGAGATTGAGATTGCAAGTCATGGAATTGTGAGAGAAAAATAATTCAACTGCAAGCCCAAGTGAGATTAATTCCGCATTAAAGGCAGAATTTGCCACTGTCTTTTGCTTTTTTGATGCCCACAAAGTTGGGCAGTTGTTGAGGAGGACAAGGAAGCTGGAGGTGGATCAGTGAAACTCACCCCCCAGTTGGCATCAGCCCATAGCTGTAGGCCCATTGATTTTGGTTGGAAAAAGAGCCATTTTCCAACCATTAAAAACATTTAGCGTATGAGTTTTTCAAGCATGGAAAAGTGGGATTCATTGGGATTCTTTCCAAAACTTGGGAGAAATTGATTTCAAAAAAAAATTTGGGCAATGTACCCAGGGTGAGGTAATTTATCAAGCCCACAAAAAATTGGAAAAAAGTTGGTTTGTCCCAAGGGCCCAAGATGTTTATGAGAAGAGGCCTTGTGGGTATAGTTGTGGAAGAGGAGATTAGTAAGCCCTTTTCAGAGTGCGGCCACTTTTTGGAAATCTGGTTTGCCAGGAGAGTCTGATCCAGTTTGAGATTTTGGCCAATTTTAGTCAAGTTGATGCCAACAATCTGGTTGAACCCAGATTCCCAATTCAGTTTTACCTGCAGAGCCATCAGGTCCTGCAACACCAATAACACAGTCTTGACATTCCCTACCACCAACCCATCATCAAAGTGGAGACAAATAGCTACAGACTTGTCCCCATTCCAATAAATTTATGCCATCTTCTCAACCAATTGGCCATCAAAACCAAGGTCTTCCAGGACGTCCTGGAAGAAGATCCACCTGCTGCATACCATTAAGTGATTTTTTGAGTAGAATTATGTACCTGAAAAGCGAGGGTTTCATGTGCATGGAGGGCTCAACATAGATATTTTCCCCAATGGGTGAGTGGTGATAAGCTGCCAAGATGTCAAAAATAGGTATGAGCCAGCTGTCAGCTTGCTAATATTGCAGAGAAAGCTGAAAAAGTAACAGAAATAACATAAAAATAATAATGATAAATCTAACCTACGAAGAAGTAGGAAATCCATATATATCATTGAAAAAATGGATTTTCCACCCAAAATTAGGTAGGGACACTCACTGACCCCACCCTTCAAATAAAACTCCTTATATTTTTAAATAATTAAGGAAAGAAAGACCAAAATACCATGGCACCACTATTGAACTTTTTGGAAAATTAAATATCTCACATGTATTGTCACGTATAGGTTTAACACCTAAAATTCAGTCAGAATTGAGGTGTTGTGTATATTTTAGGAGTTACAGACGGAAATGTGTTCTGTCACAATTCCTGCATGCAGCCGCAGCAGCCAATGCACCCCCACGCGGCTGAGCTACAGCTCTGTCACTCTGTCAAAGTTGTGTACGCAGCCCCTGGCCTCTGACAAGTATGCAGCCCCGGGACTACGGGTTGACAAAGTGAAAGATGGCCTGAGAAACCTAGGTACTGCATAAACATGCTAAAACCTACACAGGAACATTCTACATATTTAATAAATGTTCCCATGGATAGTAGATAGTCTAAAAGTTCATAACATTATATAAAAATACTTAAATAACCTTTATACGTATTTTTATTAAAGATAATTCAAAGTAACAAAAATGTCGAAAATAAGACAATGACTACTTTTAAAAATATATTAAAATACTTTAATATACTATTATGGGTTTCTAGAAATCAACATTTTTGTGACATACTAAGAAAACGTATGATGAAGTAATGTTACATGAATACCCATGACTTACATTTTTAAGTAATTACTTTAGTAAATCAACTGAATTTTGAAAATAAGGAGTAAAATCAATATCATGACTTTACTCCAAATATTTAATACATAATGAGAACTCACCTGACATCAGAATATCCGTAGGAATGTCTATTAAAATAATTATTAAATTACTGGGAACATTTACTAAGGATAATTAATTAAATAATAAATAAAAATGACAGATTAGTGTTATTTACACGTCCAAACATCAATTATAAAGCAGAATAATTCCCATACCCTGTGGAATTAGATGCTACCCGTGTTACAACACCAAGAAAACGTGACAGGCTACCACTGGTTACCCTGCTAGCCTCAGTGTTCATGTCTTGAGCCCCTGTACCCCTCAGAAGGACAATATTGGGACTCCAAAATCTATAAATAAAGAGCTCTTTAGAGGATATTGATACCCAGAGACCCAGTTATATTTATACCCAGAAAACGTGCCAAGGTAATCAAATACTTATAAGAGATACGTAAGTGATTTATGGCTTTATTCTGATTAATAATATCTGTCCTCAACCCTCTTTTTATCAATTTAAACTGCTGAACAACCTTATAACCCCAGTATACAGGTTTAACACATCAGTGCATGTCCCAAACAGATACCCAAAGGATTTAATAATATACCAGTGAGTTTTATTATCCTTTCTCTGTTTTGGCAGCTTGGTTACAAAGCCCTCCCACTCCACCATGTATTTTATATACATATTATCTTTGGGCAAAATATGCTTTAAACTAAAGGGCCCAAAGTAACCAGGCCAACGTGTTTTCATGCTGAATTCCCTGAAGAGAGGTGTTAAAAATCCCAAATATAATTGTGTCTCCTCTATAAAAATATTTAATAATCAGTTTATCTATATTGATTTATAACAATAAACCATAACCAAACCAATTAACCTTTCAATAAGCTTTACCAATTTTTTACGGATTTTTGCTGCATTTATTAAATAATATATTTATTATTTATTCTATCACCTCTGGTAGCTAAAGGATAGCAAGGGTCTTGGAATCCAGGAGGCTGAAGATTGGGGTTCTGGCCGGGAAATATTCCATTTAATTATATTTAATACCTTGGACCAGACATTTCACGTAAAATCAAATCAAAGATAAATTTATCTGACTTTTTAACCATGATTCATCATTAAATTTATTTGCAGTGGATTTAAAAACCAATGCAGAATTAATAATCTATTATTCAAATCTTTTCAAGATAAGAAAAGAAGAATATATTAAAAATTATAAACCTACTGGTTGGGAAGCTGTAAATCAAGCTGAGCAACTCAATATCTCTTCTACACGTAAACACTTAGATAAACTCCTTGAACAAGAAGATCTTGAGAGGCCTATCAAATTCCAGTCCCTATTAAGAAAACATAAAGATTGGAAGGAATACTGTATAAATTAATTTTTAAAATATCAAAGCAAGTATAAAACTTGTATTAACATATTATTTTATTGACCAATAAAATAACCTTTTACCATCAGTGAACCCTCCTATACCAGAAACCACCACCACTGAAACTGATTTATTGGATCAAGAGGTCCCAGATATCTCTTGACTCCCTCAGAATATTGATTGGACAGGTGAAGACCTCATTGGGACACACCAAGACCCCATAGGATTACCTATTAAGGACCAATTTAATCCCAATAAAGTCCTGGTACCTTCAAACATCAACTTAAGTGAGTTTTAAATAAAAATTATTTTTACAGATTTTTTTCTGTAGAAAAATACTTCTAAATATTTTATTCCATATGAATAGATGTAAAACAATAGCCTCAGGGAGAATTCCCTGCTATGGATCTTTGCCAGGGGCCCCCAGTAACCATGAGACCACCAATAATGACAACCATGAGGGGACTGGAACCCGTGAATCAGATGTAGATGGACAAGGAACAGCCCCAAGTACTTATGCCCTCTGCCAACCTAGAGCCAGAGAAGGTAGTAGAATTAAGCCCCCCTCCATTACAAGAAGATTCCCTGCAGCCACCCCAGCAGAATCTGGCCAAGGAAGCCAGGATCAAAGACTTAGTCAGACAGCACGTGAAATATTGGGAAGCGTTCAAAGAATCCCAAGCCAAAGAGGAAATGGTATCTATGAAAAAGATAATCTACCAGGCAAAAGCTACCCAGATAGCTCTTCAGAAAATGATTCCAAGGAAAGAGGTAAAATCCCACGTAGAAAAGTGGAATCCTTGGGATCAATTAGCCCAACTGAAAGGCAAAGGATCAGGAAAGAAGAGATCTTCTTCCCCTCCAAAGCCAAAGGGAAAGAAGGATTGGGATCAGATAATGTCATTAGCTCAAAATTGTAAAAATGTGTTCAACAATTAGCCTCTAATTCTGAACCCAGTAACTTTTCTAAACCAACCTCTGATGTAATTACTTCCTTTTCTAATGATATGGGCCATAATTTCAAGATTGTTTGTGGAAATTTGGACGGTTTTTATACCCAGATGGATAAGTTAACCTCAGTAGTAGCCAAATTAATTAATAAACAAACAAAAACTGTAGGAATGGAAGATATTAAAGATAATACAGAACAATTATTGGAGACAATTAATCAAGGTAAAATCAGACAGACTCAAACAATTGAGAATATGTTATCCAGTATCCAAGAAGATTTTATCATGTCTTTTAAACCTTTAAAAGAAGAATTATTAACTACCACTAACAACTCCATTCTTTCCCTTAGTGAGAAATTAGATCTGCTTAATAGTAAAGTGGACCTGTAACTTAATCTGATCAAGAATGATCTTAGAGACTTAAAATTCCGTCTGACCAACCCCTTGGGGAGTACCACAGAGGAACAAAAACCTCCCAGACAAACAACTACACCTTATGCACCAACCTTACTAGGAATGCATAGGAGTGACACATTCAGGCCTAGTCCTACTCTTGAGATGGAAAAAGCCCTCAAACCTTTACCCCCAATTTCTTAATGGCCTAAATTCTCTGGTGAAGGAGAATACAATCATATAAATTTCATTAAATTTATTGACTATACTATTAACTCTTATGACTTTTCAGATGCTTTAGCTGTAGTCAGGCTGCCCAGACTATTTTAAGGATTAGCTTTAGACTTGTTTATCAGTAAAAGAGAAGAAGTGGGATACTTACCATGGAATTCTTGGAAACTTCTAATTAAAGAACAATTTGGTTCTAGAATGTGGAAAAGAAAAATGATGAAAAATTTCGAAAATTCCTCATTTGATCCCTCCAAGGATAAGCCTCACAAATGGTGCTTGGAACAGAAGAGAAGAATAGATTGCTTCTATCCAGATGCTGATAAACAGGAATTGAATGAAAGACTCCTCAACTTGTGTCCTGGAAATCTTAACCATCATGTAAGATTCAGGATGAATATGGATGCTGACCTACCAACTCTAATCAATGTGTTAGAAGAAGTCATATACATGAGCGAGTTAGACAAGAAGGTTCCTTCTAGACCTAAAGAGAACTTCTACATTAACAAAACCAGAGAACAACCCCCTCTGATAAATACCTCTGATAATAAGAAACCTAATGAGAACAGGGAAAAAGAGAGAATGCCTGGAACTTGTTGGAATTGTAACAAGACAGGGCATAGGAGACAAGACTTCCCATTACCAAAAAGAAAGATAGCAGTCTTGGAAGGAGACCAGGAGGTTGAAGGGAATCAGAACTATGAAGGTATAGCTGATAATGAAGGATCCCTTTCTGAATGTGAATTGATCCTGACCAACCCTGTTAGTGTTATAGAAGGAGATATAGGCACTTCTATAGATATCAATAACATCCATGGGGACTCTAGTTTTCCCCAAAAATGGGATCCTACCATAATTCCTAGACATATCACGGATGTTAAACCATTAACAGTGAAACCTATGAGTGGTAAGAGTTATACTACTGGTCAAACTTTCTATGCAACAGGATTTTATAGAGACAGACCTATAAGGTTATTACTGGATAGTGGAGCTTTCTGCTCATGTGTCTGTACTGAATTCTTAAACAAATGGGATCCCAATTGGAAAGAACACCTTCTTCCCATCCCAAAAGCCAAGTTTAGCTCTTGCAACTCTACTATGAATGCTATTGGAGTATGGAATGCTCCTATAATATTACCCCATAATAAAGGATCTTTTCAAATACAAGTGGAATTTGTGGTATTGCTCAACGGATTATGTGACTACCCAATAATAGGTAATGATGCTTTATTTCTATATGGTATAGATGTGTTCCAGAGTAAAGGGAGATACTTTACAGTGGGTGGTAATTGGGACAAGAAGTTTAAGATATGCATCATCCAATATAACTTCCCCTCTTCCAATTATCAAAAGCATTTAGAAGATTTTAATCAAGAATACTTCTCTCAAGCAGCTCTAAATATGAAACTTTCTGAGGAACAGAAGAAAGATATATTGACAGTCTGATTTGAGAGCCAAAATGATTTTTGTACTAAACATCATCCCATTGGTGATATCAAAGGACATGAAATGGTATTAACATTGACTATTAAGCCTTGTTATCCTCCAAACTTAAGAAGACCAGCTTATCCCTCTAGTCCTAAGTCTAGAATAGCTCTTGAGGAACATATCCAAGAACTGATAGACTTACAAGTATTAAGGAAAGTAGGGCACAATGAGCAGGTAGATGTGAACACAAATGTAATCATAGCTTGGCACAATGACAATTCAAGAATGGTAGGAGACTTCAGAATGCTCAATAATTATACTCAGGCAGATTATTATCCTATACCCTGGATTGATCATGCTCTACATAACTTTTCCAAGGCCAAACATATCACTAATATGGATATGCTTAAAGGTTTCCACCAGATACCTATAAGCCCTGAAAGCAGAAAGTTTATGAGAATAATCTGTGATTTGGGAATATATGAATAACTTAGGATTCCCTTTGGTATAAAGAATGCCCCATCACACTTCCAGAGAACAATGGATACAGTTCTAGGTACATACATCAGACAAGGATGGATGATGGTATATATAGATGATTTTATCATATATTAAAATGATTGGGATACTCATATTGACCAAATAAGATTAGTAATCCAAACTATCTCAAAAGAAGGATTAAAAGTACCTATGAAGAAATGCAACTTTGGATATGGAGAATTGAAAGCCCTAGGGTAAATAGTCTCTGGTCTAACTCTAGCTTCTGATCAAAATAAGATAGCTGCTGTCATGAACAGACCCATGCCTCAAAATAAAACAGAGTTACTGCCTTTCATTAGTTTTTGCAGTTACTACAGACAATACATACCAAAATTTGCTATGATAACTAAAAGTCTGTACAAAATATGCAACAATAACACTCTATTTGAAATGAAACATGAGAGATTGAAAAACTATGAGGAACTAAAAATAGCTATGACCTCTCCTCCTTTACTCATTCAACCAGATTACTCCAAGACCTTTAAACTGTACATTGATGCCTGTATGTAAGGGTTAGGAGCTGCTCTACATCAGGAAAGAATAGAAGAAGACAAACCAGTGGAGAAACCAGTACTCTTCATATCTAGACAGATCAAAGATACAGAAAAGAGATATGGATCAAGTCAGTTTGAATGCTTGGCTCTAGTATGGGCTTTAGAAAGGCTACACTGTTACTTAGAAGGCACCACTTTCCAAGTGATCACAGACTGTAATGCTGTAAGAACTCTCATGAACATGAAAACCCCCAGCAGAAATATGCTCAGGTGGCAAATTGCTATACAACAGTATAAAGGTCAGATGACTATAGTGCGTAAAGCTGGAGCTAAACATCAGAATGCTGATAGTCTGAGTAGGAATGCTTTGCCTAATGACTCTAGTAATCCAGCATATGACCCTGAGGATCAAGATATCTTTCCTATCTTGAAAATCAATCTTTTTGCATTAAATGCTCCAATCATGGAGATCCACTTATGTGAATTAGATGCCGCTTTCTTCAATCTAGTGAGGGACAACTACTACCCTGAAATCAAGCTTCTGATTACCATTATGGAATGTGAATCCCCAGAAGCATCTCTGATAAATATTTTACCTGATTCATTACTTAAACCCTATAAAGAAGGGAGGTTTACTTTTTGGGACAGTCTCCTTTACTACAGACACCAACATTCCAGTTTATTAGTACTAAGCAACAAAGAACATATGCAACACATACTCCAGGAATGCCATGACAACTTTTCATCAGGGCATCTATCAACTGAAATAACCTTGGAGAAAGTAAAACAAACTGCTTGGTGGATAGACTGGAAAGAAATCACTATTAAGTATGTTACTAGCTGTGAGACTTGCCAAAGATCTAATAAAATTACTGGAAAAAGGTTTGGACTCCTACAGAAGATCTCTGAACCCAAAACTAGATGGGAAATCATTAATATGGATTTTGTCACCGGCCTCCCCCCTGGAGGCACTCAGTCATATAACTCTGTCCTGGTTATAGTTGACAGATACTCTAAGAAGGCAAAATTCTTACCTAACCACAAAGAAGATAGTGCTATGGATGTAGCTCTACTATTTTGGAATAGGTTCATAGCTGATTTTGGTATACCCAAGATTATAATCAGTGACAGAGACCCCAAATTCACCTCTGAGTTTTTGGAGGAATCTACATGATATACTGGGTACTACTCTAGCATTTTCTACAGCATACCATCCCCAAACTGATGGATTAGCTGAAAGAACAATACAGACCCTAGAAGATATGTTAAGAAGGTTCTGTATCTTTTTTCTAGAATACCACAACTCAGATGGTTATTGCCATGATTGGGTAAGCCTACTCCCAGCTCTAGAGATGGCTTATAACAGCAGTAAAAATTCTACTAGCAAAGAAGCCCCTTACATACTAGAAAGAGGATGGATTCCAAAACTCCCTAGGAATAACATGAACTATAACATAGCCACCATTCATCCAACATCTCTTGAATATAAGAAAATGATAGATCTGGCAAATAATCATGCTAAAAAATGTGTAGAAGAAGCAGTAGAACACAACAAACAAAGATGCAACAAATCACATAAGGAACCTGACTTTGAAATAGGAGATCAGATCTTGATATCCACTACTGACTTCAACAATCTAGCAGGTAACATAAATCTGAAGCCAGCCTTTGTTGGACCATTTGTTATCAAAAATATGCATGGAAAAAATTCTGTAGAAGTAATCTTGAGTGAAGAATTATCAAGAAAACACCCAGTATTTCCTGTTAGCCTAGTAAAGCACTTTCAACCAAGAGAAGGTAGCAACCTCCCTCCAGCAATAATCTCAATAGAACCTGACCCTGGGAAAGAAAAAGGGAAAGTCAGCAGGATATTGAGAGAAAAGAAAGAAAGATTGCAAGGAAAAGATGTTAGACTATACTTAATAAGATACAAAGTTGAATCTGCAGAAAAAGATGAATGGTTAACAGAGAATAATATACCTGATGTACCAATACATCGTACAAACTACAGAGCCAGAAAAAGGAACTGAAACACACATGGAATTAATTTTTTCCCAACATGCTCCAGATTTTTTTAGATATGGCCATATCTTGGAGTGGGGGAATGTCATCTTGCTACTATTGCAGAGCAAGCTGCAAAAGTAACAGGAATAACTTAAAAATAATAATGATAAGATAAAACTAAGAAGGAGTAGGAAATCCATATATATTATTTCAAAAATGGATTCCCCACCCAAAATTAGGTAGGTTCACTCACTGAACCCACCCTTGAAATCCAACTCCTTATATTTTCAATAATTAAGGAAATAAAGACCAAAATACCACGGCACCACTATTGAACTTTTTGGCCAATTAAATATTTCACATTTATTGTCACGTATAGGTTTCACACCTAAAATTCAGTCAGAATTGGGGTGTTGTGTATATTTTAGGAGTTACAGACCAAAATGTGTTCTGTCAAAATTCCCGCACGCAGCTGCGGCAGATTTGATTTTTGAGGCTCAAATATCAGAGGGCAATCATGGATATACCCTGGATAAAGATGGGTAATTATTTATCAGATAAGGGGGGGCAGATGGAATCACTCCCCACATATTTATTGATTGATACAATGGATGATGATGGAAAAAGCAGGGGAGAGCCCCTCCTTTTATGGGAAAGAGACCCTTTAGACTATTTACAAAAGGATGACACATATAAGAGCAATTTTTTTTTTGATAGACAGATGAAAGATTATATATAAAAATTGTTTTAAAAATTTTCCCTTTTCTTATGAGATCTCCCAAATAAGTGACCAAATCTCTCCCCAAATTACAGACTTTCCCTAGTCTGCATCTCAATTTTGAAGATATTAAGAAAAAGGAGTAAACAAAGAATGGCCATTTCTTGATTTTGAGAGTGATTGAATAGTTGAAAAATATCTTGATGCATCAAAAATATCCCTAGAAGCAGTGGAAATAAAACAAGTAGGGTGTCGCAGGTGGTCACATATGTGGAAAAAAGTATATTTTCACAAAAAAACGCAGCAAATGTCCCTGGTGGTGCACAATTGGGAGGACTTACTTTTTGGATAAGTTGGCTCCACAACAATGAAAACTCTCAACTTTATCAGCAGGGAAACTTCTGGCCAACTGAGTACCATCCAGTTCTTTCAGAAAATAGGATCCGCCTCTGAATTTACCAACCACCCAATAAGGACCATTCAAGCAATTCAAGAAAAGCTTTCCCCACTGGGTCTCCAAGGATCAATTATATGCCAACACTAGATAACCAGTATTCAAGGGATCCCTTATTATTTTTGAGCTCTTATATTCCCAATAATGGACCAATTTTTCTCTTGATTCCATCATCTTCTGATAAGCTTCATCACAAATATCTTAACTTTTCTCCAGTTTCCTGGATCTGGAAACTAATAGATCAGTGGTTGAAGACACCTGCTCCCACAAGGTACCCCAGAAATATTCCATTTCCTGATCCAAAGAAATAACTTCCCTTTGAACAAAGATAATTTCATAAGGTGAGTAGCCAGTGGTCCGTTTGGTTGATATTCTATCAGAGAAAAGGACCAGAGGAAGAAATTTGAAAAATTTCTTTCCACTTTCACAAGCCAATTTGACAAGAGCAGCCTGCAAAGGAGCATGGCCTCTTTCCATCATACCTTTGCCTTCAGGATAATAAGGAGTAGTAACCCTATTTTTTACAGGAAGATATCAGATCATTTCAGCAAGTTTTCCACCAAATTCAGAGCCACCATCAGGAAAGTAATATTGAGCCAAGCTGTAACATATTGTCCAAGTCTCCTGAAGAAAATCTGTCACTGATTCAGAGCTATGATTCTTAAGAAATTTGGCTTCAACCCATCCATAAAAATCATCTCCAGCCACAATGAGTTACTTATACCCACCTGCCTTAATATGAACCACATCCATAGCAATCCTCCAAAATACAGTGGACTCCCCAGTTGGATAACAAATTTCAGCTGGGCGCCTAAGATCACATTTTTGAAAGACTTCAAAACTCTTGCACCATTAAGAAACAGATTTCTTCAGAGCTTGCCACCAGAATGGTTTTTATGATTGGTGATAGGTTTTGGTTTCCCCACAATGGCCAAGACCCTCATGGAGACTTTCAAGGATAAAATCTGGTTTATAAGTAATAGTAACAACAATGAAAGAAAAACAATTTCCTCTTTTTGTAAGCCTAGAACCTTGTATAAAGAAATTAGAGGAATTTCTTTTAAGAGATCAAAATTCTTTAGCAGAGAGATCAGGAGGTCTTTGTAGGGTTGAAAGTTACTGCTCTAATTTAAGCAATAACCCTTGCTGAAAGCCGGAATAATGTTGAGGGGCAAAGGAGAAGACAGGAAGGATTAAAGGTTCTTCTTCATCAAAATCCAACATCAGATTCATCATCCCCACAAGGATTTCAAGATAAACCATAAGGAATCGTGAAATATTTTCCAGGCCTACGGAAAATATCATAAGAGAAAAGCTGAATAAAGGCCACCCAACAAGTCATAGGAGCATTGATCATTTCAATGATGGATCAAGGGTCAAATTTTAATTTGAAATTTTGACCTCAGAGGACTGTTTATAGTTTCTTCAACATTCAATCCAAACCCCAGAGTTCCAGTTTTGGTTGAAATTATCTGGATTTTACATCTGAAAATAACAAAGATTCATAGAGAGCAGGACATTCCCAACCATTTTCATCTTCCTGAGTAAGAACAGAACCAACAGATTCATAACTAGAATCAACACCCAGCGTGATCTTGCCAGCTCCAGGTCCATAAGAGATCTTTTTCAAAACTTTGTCTTTACCAAAAATAATTTTGAGCAACTGAAACAAATTTTTGCAAGCTTGGGTCCAAATCCATTCAGTTTCTTTCCTGGTTAGACAAGGCAATGGAGCACAGATTTTGGATAAGGGTAATGTTAAATTCAGGACTCTTTGAGTTGTTTACACAACTCAAATGGGCTGTGTGGCATGCTAAACAACTCAAATGGGCTGTGTGGCATGCTAAACAACTCAAATGGGCTTTTTGGAACGCTACACAACTCAAATGGGCCTTGTGGCACCCTACACAACTTGAATGGGCCATGTGGCATTCTACACAACTCAAATGAGCCATGTGGCATGCTACATGACTCAAATGGGCCGTGTGGCATGATACATGACTCAAATGGGCCATGTGCCATGCTAGATGACTCAAATGGGCCGTGTGGCATGCTACATGACTCAAATGGGCCCTGTGGCATGCTACACAACTCAAATGGGCCGTGTGGCATGCTACACAACTCAAATGGGCCGTGTGGCATGCTACACAACTCAAATGGGCCGTGTGGCATGCTACACAACTCAAATGGGCCGTGTAGCATGCCCCAATCCAGTTTTATTCCGTGCCAAGCAACTAAAAGAATTGCAGGCTCAAATGAAAAAATTAAAATAAACTAAATAAAAAAACAGAAATCAACCAATAAATCAAAAAATGTTGATTTTTTGGTTTAAAAAAAACTTTTATATAAAATATAAAATAAAATAAAAATAACTAAACTCTTGAGCAAACCCAGGGGGGTTGTATACCCCCTTACACAGGTCTAAATGTTTGTATACAGGGGTACCAAAATCAAAAATTCCCATTATGGGGGGTATATGCCCCCCCAGGGGTTGCGCGTGTTTGGAACAACCCTTTGGAGTAGTTTATGGGCCCCCATGCCTTGAGGGGACCTACACAACTCCCACAGGTCATGTGGGGCCCTAAAAAATTCCCAAAGGTTGTGTGGGGCCCTACACAACTCCCACAGTTTGTTTGGGGCCCTACACAGCCCCCAAACAACCAGGAGTTTTGAATTTATCATCACCCTTTGGATAAATATGGGATAAAGATTTGAACATAAATTACAACACCTAAAAAGCCTCTCAATTCAGCATGATTGATTGAAGTAGGCCAAGAGATGATATTGTGGAATTTGGATGGTTCAATCCTTCTTCCTTCCTTGCAGACCACATGACCAACAATTTCAAGGGCAGGGACACAAGCATCCAATGTGGATCAAGAGACAGTAAGGCCAGAATCCTCAATTTGAAACAGAATCCTTTCCAAAGTAGTAGCATACTTCCAGATGAATTGAAAAATTTCTTAATTCCAAGGTAAGAGCTCATTATCATAGTCAGAAACTGGACCTTTAATTCTGCCATTGTCAATAAAGATGCCAGAATTATCAGGAATTTCATCCTGGAGCATCCACACCATCTGTGTCTGATATACTGAAACCAAATTGGTGAAACCTTGAGGCAATATAGTAAGTTGGAATAAGCCTGGAGGAGTATCAAAATTAGTGAGAGGGCAAGAGATAGGATTTAGGTATTTTTGATCTTAATCACCCATAATGTCCCCTAGACCATAGCAATCTCTCCCAGAGAAGGATTCAAAAAATTCTTCAGTGGAAGGAGAAATACCAGAGTCTTTAATAGTAACTTTGTTAAGAGGTTGAAGATTGTGAACCATTCTAAGTTTCCCATTACTTTTGAGGAGGCAGAAGACAGGGCTGGGATGACTGGAAGTTGATTGTTCATATAGACTGGTACAAATTTGTTTGCAGACCAATGTGATACATTCATCAACTTTAGAAGCAGGTATCAGAATCTTTTTCTTTTTCCAAGGATCATGTTCAACAACAGGGATGATGTAAGGGGGACCATAGGATTCTTTCAAGAGACCTCTCTCTTCTTCACAGAAGGCAATAGATTTTTCCCTTAGGCATAAGAAATTTTTGATCAAATTCAAATCATCAGGAAGAAGCCATCCATCAGGTCCAAAGTTGACCACCTTCAGACGCTCTTCAGTGAAACAACCACGGGGCAAAAAGGTACCAGCAAGAGATTAAGATAAAACATGGTAAGTATCAAAAGATAAGGGAGGACTTATCAAAGGATCATTGAGGTTGAGAGGCATAGGCTGGTTGACTGGTTGAACCTTTCTTGCACCTGGCTTGTACTTGGTAGAAAAAGAAAGAAACTCTTGCTTCCTCCAGGCATTGACCAGTGAGCCCTGACTACAAAAGCTGAGACCAAGTTCCAACATTTTCAACGTGCAATGTTCTGCAATGTTCTTGAAGGGCTCCTTTTTCATAAAAGGAGAACCAGGAGGTAAAATTTTGCTCACATTTGTGGAACTAGGTAGGGTTTTGAAAACAACAGTCAAAGATGTCCCTAGTGGTGCAAAATTGGGAGGACTTACTTTTACCCCAAATTGCCTCCACTGAAGCCCATGTTCCTCCACACCAAAGCCACCAAGAATAGAACCAAGATCAGGATATATTTTATACTCATTGCAGAGTTTGAACCAGAAATGAGAGAATATTGATCAAAACTAAGAGTACAAGGAAAAAAAGACAAAACAGATCCAGAGAGAGAAGAAATATTTTTGGAATATTCTATTTTGACATGTTTTTGATTTTTCATGCTTTCCAGATCAGAAGAAAATGTTTAGAAAAAAGAAAAATAAGCCTCAGTAATGAGAGTTGATCCTTGAGTTGAAGTCTGAGGCTGAGAAGAACTAAAACTATCAGTAGGATCAACTAATCCAATAAAAAATGAGAAAAATTAGAATTATCCCTCTGCTTCCCCTTGAGAACTGATTTAGGAGGATGACCAGGGAAATATCTTTCCCAACAAACATAATCTAAATAGCATAGAGGGACTTCAATTATTCTACCATCAGCATCAGGAAGTAGAATTCTATCCCCAAATTGATTATAAAACATCAGGGCATCACCAAAATCCATTAAGAATGGTTGACCCAAAATCATAGGACCTTCCAAACAAGTGATCCAAAAGTGGCAAGTTCCAATATTTTTTGACCAATTTGAACTGGGAAATCTTCAGCAATGCCAACCAATTCACAAGATTGATTCCCTTTCCCATAAAATGCAGAATGAAGCTGCCCCTAGGAATAAGATTGAGTTTTCAGGCCATAGCATCCAAAATTAAGTTGAGCTGAGAACCAGAATTGACAAGGAGAGAAACTGTTTTAACTGAATCACCAAGATAACAACAAAGGAAACAATTAGGGAAGGAGGAAAGGTTGGAATCTGAGGGGTGATTTCTTCCACCAGAGTCCTCCATCAAAATTCCAGTGGAAACCTTTAATTTTTCAGAACCAATCTCCACAAGTCAACAAGAGACTCATTTCTTCATTCCTTCAGAAAGAGATGGAGAAATCAACAGTAGTTCAGCTACAGATAGATAAGGAATTTTTATATTGGAAATTTTCTTTAATACCCCTTCCACAGAATTGGGGTGGTCCTTTTAAATTACCCTCTCAAACCAAACTTTGGGCTGCGTGGAAGGAGGAAGTTCAGGTGAAGCAGGTACTAAGACAGTATCAGAAGTTTGAGGTGATTTAAAAGATGAATGCGTAGGATAAGATTGTTCTTGAAACCTTTCCATGAGTGGTTCCTTTTCCACCTGCATGTTTTCCACATCAGAGGAGGGAGGCCCAGGTGAAGATTGAAATTTAAACAGTTTTAAAAGAATTGAGGAATGCAAGGAAGGAGATTTATGAGGTTTGGGCTCCTCATGTTGTTTCCTAGCTGGATAAGATTGATATGGTGCTATGAAGCTAGAGGAGGAGAGTGCTGGAGAATACCAAGGTTGAATGGTCCCACAAGAAGATTGTAAATCCCAAGAAGCCAAAGATGCCTTCTTAGGGGTGGGTGGCTGAAAAGATGGCACCACATGAAAAATAGGTTGAGATGAGTCAAAAGGTATAAAAGCAAAATTAGAAAGAAAGAAATTTTTCCCCTTCTGTTCCACCAATTTTTACTCTTTATCCTTCTGGAGCTTGGGACATTGACCAGTTCCATGACCTTCCCTATGACAGTAGTAGCAGAACAGAGTGGATTTAGGAACCAAATTAGAAGTTTTGGGAGTAGAAAGAGAATAAATCTTTTGATCAATTTTGTTCTCAAAAGGTTGAAGTAGCTTGGTGATCTTGTCTATAGTAGCATTTTCTGGGATGGACTGAGGATTTGGTTTGGGCCTGCAACTTGCCTCCATCTTATTTATAATTTATTTTGATTCTTGGAAAGAAGGAGAATGGACTGGTTCAGTGGTTCTAGTTTTTTCAAAAGTTAAGGCAGTTTGAAATTTCATGAATTTATCCACAGAATTCCTGAGGAAAAGGAAAACAGGGAGCTTGAATTGATGATCCCTTGTGGTAATCATTGATCCGGATTTGGAAAATTAATCCCTAATCCTTTCCTGCACTCCTAGCAAAGAAGATTAGAAAAATCAAACTCAAACTTTGTGCACTGTATCAATTTGATTGTTTTGGATAAGATAAGATTGGATTGGTTCCCACAACTTCTTAAAAGACTGGTATTCAGAAGCTGAAGAGATGCCACCATTTGAGATCCGCTGAGAGACAAGAGCATTTAAGTCCTTCAAATTAAATCAAGCTGCATCTATCTTTCCCCAATATGCCAACATTTATTTGCTTAGAAGCATCAAGTTATGGGATTTGAATCCATTAAACAGCTAATTTACTCCAATTAATTCATCAGAGAAGATAAAAAATTGTAACTGGTAGGCCATATTGTATTCACTTGCCCCATCCACTTCAGCAGCGTTTTTGTAAGATTCCAAGAACCATTCCACATTTGTCCGATTGAATCCTAAGTTTTTGTTTTTAGGCTTAATCTTGACCATCTTAGCCCAAAAAGAGGTGGATTGATCACTGGTAGATTCAATTTTGAATAAAAGAGTTCCTGGAAGATACAAAGAGCAGGATTCCAAAGTGGCTCACAAGTGTGGAAATAGTAGGGCTTTACAAAAAACAACAAGAATCTTTCCCAGATGGTGCACAATTGGGAGGACTTACTTCTGGGACATGTTGCCTCCACGTATCAGATATAAGAGAAGAAAAACAGAAAACAAAAAAAATAAAAAGAATTTTTTTTTCAAAGTTGATTCCAAAAGGTTTGGGACTTTAAATCCCAAGTTTTCTGCTTTGATCTTGGCCAAGGGGATCAAATGTAAGACTCCAGATGGCGCTGGCCGCAGGAAGGTTTGTGGAGGTGAAACATGCTTTTTTAGGCTGCCCTCCTGAGTTTTTCACAAATATTAAGATTTAAACAGAATAAATGTCTAGAACCTTGTGAATGAGGAATCAAAAGGCAAGGGATAAACTTGATAGTAAATGGTAGCTAAAGTAAAACACTATCTGAAGCAAGATGATGTGGGAACAGACTTGAAAAAAATAAGTTAGAGTTTACTCAGAGTTCAATAGAACAAGGCATTTTTAAGTAAAAATGCCCACAACCTAATAACTCTGGTTGTCAGAAGAATATTGGGGATGATCAACTCAAACCCAACCAACCTCCAGGTTCTCAATGAACCTTCCCAACTCTCCACAATCAAGCACTTGAAGGGTACCAGATAACTGTGGGTGGCTGTACAAAACAAAGCAATTTGTCTTATGGAGCTCTAGAAGCAAAGCAATAAGAAATTTGAACAAGAGTAACCCAACACTTCTCAAGGGTCTTAAGAGTAGCATGGAAAAATTAAAATTGAAAGAAATAAATGGAGGTTTAAAAATTCAGGTTTTAAGCTTAATGAAACTGTTAAATCATCCTCTGTCAAATCATCCTCCACTTAAGCATCTCCCTGCGGC
The DNA here is from genome assembly GCA_025617555.3 of Puccinia polysora. NCBI lineage: Eukaryota > Fungi > Basidiomycota > Pucciniomycetes > Pucciniales > Pucciniaceae > Puccinia > Puccinia polysora. The sequence continues at coordinate 35,430,368 of CM062613.1, read as the reverse complement.
TTCCTTGAATCAAACCCCGTCTGCAGCAACTCGCGCGTCCCCGCGCTCACCCGATTGCACCCAATGGCTACTCAACTCACCTTTCACTTGCGCACTCACTCCCGGGGGGATCTTGGACTCACTGCTTGTTTTCTCTGAGCCGATTCCTATTCATGTCTTTCATTCTTTTCTCATCCTCCTTTGATTTTTCTATTTGTTATTCTTTCCGTTCTTATTTGTTTCTTATCTCTCAACCTCAAAATCTCAACCCCTCTACCGCCATCAATTACTCAATCACTAGACTCCACCATTAACCAGTCAACCACCGTCAACCACTCAACCCCTCAACTCAATCACTCTACAACCAGTCACTCAAGCAATACTTTCAATCCACCTTGACTTGATTCTCTGCTCAACGTCTAATCCTTCGACTGTCTGGTATGATTTCAATCAATCTCCTTTTTGAAGTTGTTACTTCCAATTCTATTTCTTCTTTCATTTCATTCCTCAAATCATTTGTTCCTGGCTTGAAAGATTGTTTCTAGTCCCTCCAATATGAATACTGTTGTCAAGTTTCAACTCCTCAATTAACACTGTTAAAAGCCGAACCGCACAACGATCTAACCACTCGACACCATGGAGGGACCTGGAACGATGGACGGCTTCAGACAAATCATGCTCAAGGCCGCTCTCAAAGCCGTTCCTAATCTGACAGACGAAAATTATTCAATTTGGAAAGATAAGATCACCATCCTGTTCGAACTTAAGGGAATCAAACAAATCCTTGAAGACGATTCCAAAAATCTAAATCCTTCAGACGACCTAGAAACCCGAGTTATTATTCTTTCCAAAATTGACACCGTAACTCATAACAATGTGGTGAACGCAGAGAACATCAATTCAGCTAAAAATCTCTGGAAAACAATAAAGGAACAATTCGCATCTTCCCAAACCGCAAACCAAGCCAGAGTTTTCAATGACTTCCTATATCAACCTTTCAAGCCCGAAGCTATCGCTTCATTCATCACCAAAATTAAAATTTCCCTCAAGAAAATGCTCGATGTTGGGATCAAACTTCCATTAGACATCTTGGCGTATTTGGTTCTCTTCAAATTTCCCTCCTCTCTTCAATCCTTACGTCAGCAGATAATGCACTCCGATAAAGAAGTTACGGTCAATCTTGTCTTGAACCACTTAACTCAGCTGGATAACGAATCCAAGTCAAAAGTCGCCAATACTCCAGTCAGAGAAACTGCACTCACCACAAACAACTCTAAACCTCCATCTAATAAACCTCAACAATGTTGCCAAGGATATCATAATCCAAGTGCAACCAATCACCCAGAGGATAGATGTTGGCACAAGCACGAAAATTTAGCCCCAGACTGGTGGAAGGAAGCACAGGCCAAGTGGAGAGCTCAGAGGAAACCCAAAGGGAACAAAATAGCTCATTATCACGCCCTTCTGACCACCTGGATCAGCAAAGTAAACGCCAATCATTGAATTGTCCTCGACTCTGGGGCCTCATTCCACATGTTCAATTCCTCTCACTACTTCTCCTCCCTGCAAGAATGCAACGGTGAACACATTAGCACTGGAAAAGAGGGAGCTAATCTTCCAATTAAAGGAAAAGGCAAAGTGGTCCTCACCTGGCAAAATTCTCACATTCGACTCTCTGATTGTCTTTACGTACCAGACCTTGTAATCAACCTCATCAGCCCCGGAGTTTTAGTTTCTGAAAAACACTGTTTGGTTTCCGCTAGCGGCAATTTGTTCAAGGTTCTTCATAACGGAACTATTGCGTTTGAAGGCTTCATTCGCGACAATCTCTTCGCTCTCAATCGTCCTTACTCCATTGGAAACAACTCCAGGATCAGCTACCTAACTCAAAAAGCCTTCAACCTCAATAAACTACTCTATCTTCACCAATCACTTGGTCACGCCAGCCCATACCGATTGAAAAACTTAAAACCCAAAATTCCACATTCTCTAATGGAAGACTTTCAATGTCCCGACTGCGTATTCTCAAAGATCGCAAAAACGCCTTTCAATTCCAAAGCCAACGTGGCTTCCAAGCCATTTGAGAAGCTTCACATAGATCTAATGGGACCAATCAATCCGGAATCCCGCAATGGGATGAGGTTTGAGAAACAGAAACAAGGATGTTTCCCCGCTACCATCTGTTCTGATGGGGGAGGAGAATTCATCTCCCAAGAACTACAATCCTTCTTTCAAGACAATTCCATTCAACACATCACAACTGAACCATACCATCATGAACACAATGGAAGGGTGGAACTTGCCAATCAAAAAATTGCCAAATCCATTAGAACAATCCTCCGGTCTTCAAAACTTCCTCTCGCCTTTTGGGCTGAAGTCTCCAAGGCCTCTATCCTCATGTTGAATCAAATTCCCAAACGCCCAAACAAAAAATCACCCTATGAAATTTTTACGTCCAAAACTCTGCCCTTGGAGTATTTTCATCCTCTTGGTTCCAGGGTAGCATACTTAGACTTAAAGATTCCTCGCGGGAACAAATTCAACAATTGAGGGCTAGAGGGAACCCTAGTCGGCTTCAACCCTGACCTCTTATCTTATCGCATCCTCAAGCCAGACTACTCAATTATCTCTTCGAAACACATCAAGATCATCAAATCTTTTCCCAATTCTTCCACTACTGAAAGCCCTCGCGAAACCATTCCTTCTCTTGAAATTGATTTCCCCATTCTGCATCACGAACCAACTTCCAGCAACTCTCCAACAATTACCCCTGACCCTCAACTCACCGACCACCTTGCACAACCAATCAAAACTGCTGAATCTACGGATGACCAATCCTCTCAATTGTCTCAGGAGGTCGCCAACAAACTGGCTCCTTCTCGAATTCTACGCAATCAATCAATGCTCTGTCCACCTGATCGTTATGGATATCATCACTATTTCGTCCCCAAATTGTTTTAACAAGCCAAGAAGTGCAAGGACTGCAAAAACTGGGACCATTCAATGGATGTGGAATTGACCGGAATTGAGAAAATGGATGTTTGGGAAGACTACGACGGTCCTGAGCCAGCTAATCCTCTTAACACAACGTGGGTCTATCGACTTAAAGAGAACTGCCACAGAGACCCTCTTGTCTACAAAAGCCGGTTGTGCATGCAAGGTTTTGATCAGGTTTATGGACTTGACTATCAAAACACTTTCTCCCTGACCGGCAAAGCAGCATCACTTAGAATCACTCTACTTTATGGCTTGTATCATTCACTCCCTATTACTCAATTTGATGTGAAAGGTGCTTTTCTGCACGCGCCTCTCAAAGAACTGGTAATAATCAAGACTCCCAAAGGATCGAAGCGAACGTCAAAATATCTTAAACTCAAGAGATCTCTATATGGGCTTAAACAAGCCCCCCTCAATTGGTTCAACACCCTCACATCCTGGCTCTCAAGCCAAGGATTCCATCAATCATCTTCCGACCCCTGTCTCTATCTCAATCCTGGTTGCAAGTCCATGATCTTCTTTCACGTCAACGACCTCATTCTGGTCGGTCTTGGCGACAATTTCAAAAACAACTTCCTACAGCAATTCCCAAACTCTACTTCTCACGACCCTAACACCATTCTAGGCATGAAGTACTCCAAGATTGACAACAAGATCCTTCTCTCACAACCAAATCACATAGAACACGGATTAGAAGAACTGAAACTCACCAAGTGTCATCCCTTGTCTATACCGCTAACTTCAAATCTCAACTTGCGACCCGCATCAGATGAAGAACATGAAGAATTCAAGGCGCTGAACATCAATTACAGGTCAGCCGTTTTCTTAATGAACTATATCGCATGTTTAACTCGACCAGACATCAGTTACGCCGTTTCAAGTCTGGCCCGATTTTGCAAACGACCCGGCATCAATCACTGGCGTGAAGTCAAACGCTGCTGGAAATATTTAAAAGCCACTAAGGGACTATCTTTGGTAATCGAGGTAAAACACCGCAAAACTCAACTTCAATGTTTCAGCAACGCCACTTGGAATGACAACCTCGAAACAAGACATTCTCAATCCGGTCACCTCACTCTGCTATTTGGATCTCCCATTGCATGGAGCAGTTATCGCCAACGGAACGTAACGCACTCCACCACTGAGGCCGAACTCAATCTGTTGGTCAACTCGTTCCTTGAGGCTATCTGGATGAGAGGGCTGGTGTCCAAAATGTGGGAAATTCCCACGCAACCAAGCATACACCACATCAATAATAAAGGCTTAGATGATAAGTTGAAGAAATTTGTCTGTAACTCCAAAACTAGGCATATTGAAATAAAGACCAAAGCTATTCGAGAGGAACTACTCGCGCATAATCTTGAGATAAAGCTAATATCCTCCAACCAAATGATAGCCAATGGGCTGACAAAAGCACTACCCCTTGGTCCGCTCTCTAAGCTCCTTCAGATCATTAATCCTCACTTTCCATATCTTGAAATCCTACCAGCCACGGGGGGTGTTAAATCATCCTCTGTCAAATCATCCTCCACTTAAGCATCTCCCTGCGGCGTCCTTGAATCAAACCCCGTCTTCAGCAACTTGCGCGTCCCCGCGCTCACCCAATTGCACCCAATGGCTACTCAACTCACCTTTCACTCGCGCACTCACTCCCAGGGGGATCTTGGACTCACTGCTTGTTTTCTCTGAGCCGATTCCTATTCATGTCTTTCATTCTTTTCTCATCCTCCTTTGCTTTTTCTATTTGTTATTCTTTCCGTTCTTATTTGTTTCTTATCTCTCAACATCAAACTCTCAACCCCTCTACCGCCATCAATTACTCAATCACTCGACTCCACCATTAACCAGTCAACCACCGTCAACCACTCAACCCCTCAACTCAATCACTCTACAACCAGTCACTCAAGCAATACTTTCAATCCACCTTGACTTGATTCTCTGCTCAACGTCTAATCCTTTGACTGTCTGGTATGATTTCAATCAATCTCCTTTTTGAAGTTGTTACTTCCAATTCTATTTCTTCTTTCATTTCATTCCTCAACTCATTTGTTCCTGGCTCAACAGATTGTTTCTAGTCCCTCCAATATGAATACTGTTGTCAAGTTTCAACTCCTCAATTAACAGAAACCTCTTAGTCAAACATGAATGATTCCAGAAAGTTAATCAAAGAATGATCAAGACCAGTATGGTCAGAAAAAGGGATCAAGGAGTGGTATAACACATTCAAGAATTCAACCAAATTAATTCTTCTTAAACCATCAAGGCTATTGGTTGTTGATAATGGATAACACAAAAGAGGGGGCAGATCAGGAATTTGAGTTTGGAGGCTCAGGGATCAGAGGGAAATCATGGATATACCCTGGATAAAGATGGTGAATTATTGCTCAGATAAGGGGGGGGCAGATGGACTCACTCCCCACAGATTTATTGATTGATAGAATGGATGATGATAGAAAAAGCAGGGTGGAGCCCCCCCTTTTATGTGAAAGAGACCCTGTAGACTATTTAAAAGAGGATGAAACATATGAGAGCGGAATTTTTTGTTTTTTTGAATGACAGATGAAAGACTATATATAAAGAAAACTTTAAAAATTTGCCCTTTTCTTATGAGTTGTCCCAAATTGGTCACCCTAGAAACCAAGCGTATCATGGGTGGGTTGGGACAAGCCTCATTGGCTATCCCAGGGTCCTTCCTGGCAACAGCGTTGATCTGATTTGTATGGAATGGGTTGGGAATACAGTTTGGCAGGTGTTGGAGGTGGGTTGCTTGAGGCTCATGTGTCAGAGGGGTGGGGCCAGGGGGGGGGGGGGGGGGGTAGTTGTGCATCAATCTGTAAGACAGGGAATTCACTGAGTCAATGGTCTGGAGACCCACCTATATGGTTCCACACTTTTGCTGGAATTGGGTGATTTCTGGCTGCAATGACATCAGGAGAAGCTTGGATATCCACTGGGGTTGGCTGCCTTTGGGATGCCTTGGTCCCTGAGGGTTTGTTGATTGCGGTATTCCTGGGGTGGCCATCCCCATGGAAATGTTGATTGGGAGTCAGCCACATGTATGGGTTGACAGATACAACAGAGTAAGGATTGTCAACAGAGCTCCCATGGGACATCTTTGCATAGTAGGACATGAGGATGGATTGGGTATTGGCAGCTGTGGGTTTTTCAATCCAGTCAATTTGAGGGCCTATGCTTTTTAGAATATGAGTAAGAGAAGAACCTGGGGGAGGGGGGTAAATACCTGTATGAATTGGGAGACACAGCAGTCCAGAACCAGGGTGCCAAGGTGGCCAAGCTTGATGAAAATGTTTGAGATATGGCTGAGGTGGGAGGAAATGCTCCCTTCCATTTTTTTTATTTTATAGACTAGCTTTTCCCATAGTTTAATTTGACAGGTGCGGGTCAATAATTAGAACTATTATTGGATTGTTTTGAAAGCTTCAGCGGCTGTTGGGTCTGCTTTTATCAGGTTAAAGAGCTTTTGAACAATTTTCAGGGTGAAGAACACACAGAAAATGATGATATTTTTATATTTCAGTGACTGGAGGTTGGTAATATTTTGAGTGAAGTTTCTAATCCCTAGTACCATAAAAAAAATTGTGTTGATACTCTTAATCCATTTCTCAATGTTTCTGCCGTTGTGTTTTAGACTTTTCATTGTGGAAAACTATTCTGTGGGATTAGAAAAGAACCTCAATTTAAGGGTCATTTCAAAACCTCTTGTTGCAACAGCAGTTTCTTTTGAGTCCATGGACATGTTATCAGGTCTGTTGGTTTTAGTTTAAATATTCTGGGGTTTTCCAGGTCTTGATAGGCAACATTAAGGGATCATAAACAAGTGGTGTTGTAGATAACAGTATCAAGTAAGGAGATAATACAAGGTGGAGGATTGAGGGGCTGTACAGTGTTGGAATAGAGCCAGATTTTAACCTGTAGTAATTTTTAGCTTATTTCAATAAATTTTATTTCTTAGAGGCAATGTGCAAGTTAGAAATAAGTAAATACAGGTTTTGCAGAATGTGTCATATCCCGTTCATGACAAGTGGCTAGTTTGCCCCAATGCATATTCATGACAAATGTAAGATCCAAGTTTGAACATCACATCTGCATATGCACCTTCCTGGTGAGACTTTCAAGGAGATCAAATGGGGAGGATTTATAACCCAATATCAATCAACAATAAAGCTTTTATGATCTTCCTTTTTTTTCTCTGGGGAAAAAAAGGGAGTGAGATTGTTAGAATTCTGGAAAAATGAGCAATATTTTTATTGAACATTTGCAGAAATATTTAAAGGAAGAAAATTGGAAACAAAGTGTTAAGCTGAGGGATGTCTTTATGTTTGATTGCCTACAAAGACCAATGGAAACTGACAAGTAAAGCAAATAAAAATATTGACAAAAGAAAGTGATTACAAATGAAGGACAACGGTAATGTCTTACCCAGGTTATTTTCTCTGATATTGATACGGACGTTGGAAGTGAGAAAAGCAAGGAAATAAAGCAAAGGAATATCACAAGGCAAAGGAATGGAGAGGGACGCTATGACAACAATGGAAAGGGATGATGAGAATGTGGTTGTGGAGCAATGAGAATTGTGAGTGAATATCTCACATCTGATCAATTCAATTATTTTGAGAAAGGTGTTCGGATTTGTGGAACAATGATGATGTTGATGAAATTGAATTTGGATTGATTGATCAAGGTTGAGGGGATCGAGGAGATAGCGGGAGATATGAGGATTTGGTTGGATGGGAGTAGGAAGTTGTTGAGGAGAGCAGTTGTAGGAGAGGCAGGTTGAGTTGAAGAGGGAAAGCGGCAAATCAGATGAGAGTTTATTGTGGTTGAGGAAAGGTGATGGAGGAGATGAGCAAGAGCGCAGATGAGGATCAGGATCAAGTAGTGATGGAGGAAAAGGATGGATGAATGCTTTGGATTTGGAGATCCAGCACCGGGAGCAAGCTGGAGGGAGGTCGTGGCTTCCTCTAGTGAGCAGGCAAATGTCAACACACCACCGTGATCAGATGTGAGGAGATAAGGCGGTGGAAGTGAGGTTGGCGACGGAAGATCTTAAGGCTGCTTTAGTGAGGGAGTCGGCTAACATTTTGTTGGAGGGGATAAGATGAGTAATAAGAGAGTGATTGTCCCGCTGTTCTTGCAACCATTTGATTTGCTTGTTGACATGTTTCAGTGCACCATGGTGAGATTCCTGATTTACTAGGTTGTTTAGGGCTTTATTGTCAATGAAGGAGCAGTAGGTGTGATTTGATGAGGGATTCATCTCTTGAAGAAGTTGCGAGAGCCAGATCTTTTCTTGAGTGGCCAGGACTAGAGCTTTGAGCTCTCCTTTGGTGGACGACAGAGAGACTGAGCCTTGAAGTTTGCTATGCCAGGAAACTGGGCACCCATAGAGTAAGATCAAGTAACTGTGGTGACTTCTTTGTGATTCAGGGTTGTTGCCGCCGTTGGAGTCACTGTAGACTTCTATGTTGTATTGAAAGGACGGATTCTGAAGATGTAGGGCCATTTCTTTAGTTGATTTGAGATAGCGCCAGGCATGTTTTTCTTCAGTCCAATGTTGAATGCCGGGCCTGTTGTTGAAGCAAGATAGGTTAGACACGGTGTAGGAAAGGTCAGGTCGCGTTTGGCTGGCAATAAAGTTTAGAAAGCCAGTGGATGACCAAAAGTTGATGTCAAGCTTGAGGAAGGCTTTGTGTTTGTCATCACAGGCGCCAGTGAGTTTGATGTTAGGGGTGAACGGAGTGCTGATTGGTTTGCACTCGGTGAGACCAAGCTCACTCAGTGCGGTGTTGATGTGGTTGCATTGAAGTAGTCCATAGCTGTCTTTGGTGTTGACTAACTGATTTCCGAGGATCTTGCTTAGGGGTCCATCTTGCAAGATCTTGAATAAAGTTTTGAGACTGTTCCAAAACTCGACCGAGTTTCCAACAATTAGCAAGTTGTCAACGTAGACAAACACATAGAGCTGTCTGGATGTGCTGATGTAGAGACAAGGGTCGGCACAGGATGTGGTGAAACCCTTGCTGAGTAACCAGGTCTTGAGCGTCTCGTGCCAGCTCTTGGGTGCTTGTTTGAGTCCGTAGAGTGCTTTATTCAGCTTTAGGTATGGAAAGGGGGAGTTGTATCCAAGGGGATTTTTGATGAAAATATCTTCGTCAAGTGGAGCGTGGAGAAAGGCGGACTTGATGTCCATCTGCCATAGTGTGAGCTTATGAAACAGTGAATAGAGGAGTAATACTCGCAGTGTTATGATTGAGCCCGTTGGGGCATATGTTTGTCCATAATCAAGAAACTCTACTTGCTTGAATCCTTGAACACACAATTGCGATTTGAAAGATATTCCGGATTCATTAGGATTTTCTTTGATTCTGTAGACCCAGACTGTTGTTAGAGCATTCTTGCCTTCAGGAAGTGAGTGAAATCCTTCCCATACTTTCATGATCTTGATGCCATCTAGTTCAGACTTCATGGAGTTGATCCAGCTTGAACTTTCTTCACAATTGGTGGCTCTGTAATAGCTTTTAGGAACAGAACAAGCAATAAATCCATATCGCTGGGGTCTTTGAAGGGAGTTTTGATCACGAAGCGTAGGTGCAGATGGGACTAGCAATTTTTTGGCGACTGTGACATCTTCATCAGAGTTGGATTTCAATGATTCAGAGTGCGAGTCAGAATGAGTTGAAGAGGAAGGATTGGGAATGGTGGAGTTATTTAGAGAATAGTTCTGAGTGGAGGAGGATTCAGTGGTAGGAGGTAGAGCATCATTATTAGGATTGGGGAGATCAGAAGAGGATGAGTTGGAGTTTAGAGCGTCAAGGAGAAGGGAATCGTCAGTAAGAAGAGAATCAAAACAGGAATTGGGATGGGGATATTTGTCAGAGAGAGAAGAAGAGAGGGAAATATTTTCAAAAATTTTGACATGTTTGGAACAAACTATAGACTTGGATGATGGACAATAGATTTGATAGGAGTTAAGGTCTAAATCAAATCCGGTTAGAATGCCCTCTAAACCTTTTTTGTCTAATTTGACGAGAGCATGAGTCTGATTGAGGACAAAGGCCTTGGATCCAAGAACACAAATGAGGTGTAGTTTGGGAGAGGTTCTGGTCCAGAGTTTGTGGGCTGAGACCTTGGAATTGAGAGAAGGAATAAGATTGAGTACTAGAAAGGAGCTGACCAGTATCTCATCCCATAGGAAAGAAGGAATGTTCATATCAATCATTGTTGTCGTAGCAGCCTCAAGAATGGTTTGGTTTCCTCTCTCGGCAACTGGATTATGCTGTGGAGTATAGGGTTTGGAGGTTGAGTGCTTGATTCCATTTTCTGAGAAGAAGCTTGAGAGACAATGATTGACAAATTCACCGCCGTTATTGGAGTGAAAGATCTTCAGCATTTGACCTTTCTGATTGGCGTGAAGCTTGATGAATTTCATCACCTTGTCTGGTATGTCTGATTTGAGTCTGATTGGCACACATGTCTTGAACTTGGACCAGTTATTGGTGAGCAATAAAAAATATCAACATCCAGAGAGGGACGGTGGATTAATGGGTCCACAGAAGTTGGAATGAATCTGCTTGAATGATTCTTGGCTAGGAGGAAGATGATTCAGGAAGGGTTGTCGGTGAATTTTTCCTTTTGCACAGGAGACGCAATTGAGGAGATTGTACTTGAGGTTGGGAAACTCTTTTGAGAGGAGACGGGTTTTTTCAAGATGGGGATGGCAGAAGCGTTTATGAATAGTAGATAAGGAGATGAAAGAATAAGAAAGAGTGGGGAGATTGAAACATTCGTTAATGAAGAATAAATTTTCTTCAATAATGCCGGACATGATCTGCGTATTATTGAAGAGAATGGCGAACTGATTTGGAGATGAAAGCGTTAAGGAGCATCCTTTTTGAATGAGTTGGCCTAGGGACACCAGGTTTACAGCGAGATTGGGAACATAAAGGGAGTTTTGAAGGTGAAGAGTGGCCAAGGTAGTTGTGAGATGAGCTGTTCCTTTACCAAGAGAGGAGATAGGAGCATTTGGGTTTCCAGTTTGTACCTCGGTTCCGTTGGGGTGAAGATGAGGGAAGAAATTTAGGTTATTAAACATGCAATTTGATGTACCAGAATCAAGGAGGACTAAATTTGAACTGAGAAGAGATGACTAGACCATTGCAAACATGTAGGCTAGGTGGGCGGATGACAACTTTTGGGGATTTGAAGGAGCATTGGATGGAGTTGCTGAATTGGGACCACTTGGAGAGTTACTGTAGTTGGATTGAAGATGAGGATAGAGCAACCAACACTTGCTTCTGTTGTGGTTGACCTGAGGATTGTACCAGGTTGACCTACACTTAATGGTGTTGTTCCTAGTTATCAGAGCTGAGGCGTAGGTTCCGGCCATAACCTTGTTTTTGACTTGATTGAGATGACGTAGGACTAGATTGGCATCAATCTTGGTCTCTCCAAGTGAGTGGGTGATAGTCTTTTTGAGATGTTCGAGAGGGGGAGGAAACTTGTAGAGCAGTAGATAGGCAGCTATGTCGTTGTCCATTTGGATTCAAATCTCAGCAATTTGAAGCAAACACAATTGGGAGTTGGTAATGAATTTTTCAACTCTGTTTGGGTTGAACTGAAGGTTGAGCAGATTAAAGAAGACCCTGGAACAATTGGCCATTTGAGAGTAGGCGTAATATTCAGTGACTGATTCCCATAACTCAATCCCATTAGTTAGCAGGTGGTCCTTGACACAGTTGATGTAAGTACGATTGTCCAGTTTTGCAAGGATGTATCCAACTAGTTCAAGATTTACTTCTGGGGGACATTTCTTGGGTTCAGAGGAGTCAAGCCAGTGTGAGATCTTTTTGAGAGAGAGTATTGTGATGATTTTAGAGCGCCACAACAAGAAATTAGAGTTGGAGAGAGTGGGAATAGAGTCTGTCAGAGTCTTGAGCAGAGATTGTGAGGAATCCATTGGCCTTTATTGGTCAAACGTTATTTGGATCATTTTGGTTGCTGGAACGTTCCGCTTTTAACTGTGTTAAGCTGAGGGATGTCTTTATGTTTGATTGCCTACAAAGACCAATGGAAACTGAAAAGTAAAGCAAATAAACATATTTACAAAAGAAAGTGATTACAAATGAAGGAAAAGGGTAAGGTCTTACCCAGGTTGTTTTCTCTGATATTGAGACGGACGTTGGAAGTGAGAAAAGAAAGGAAATAAAGCAAAGGAATAGCACAAGGCAAAGGAATGGAGAGGGACGCTATGACAACAATGGAAAGGGATGATGAGAATGTGGTTGTGGATCAATGAGAATTGTGAGTGAATATCTCACATCTGATCAATTCAATTATTTTGAGAAAGGTGTTTGGATTTGTGGAACAATGATGATGTTGATGACATTGAATTCGGATTGATTGATTGAGGTTGAGGGGATTGAGGAGATAGCGGGAGATGTGAGGATGTGGTTGGATGGGAGTAGGAAGTCGTTGAGGAGAGCAGTTGTAGGAGGGGCAGGTTGAGTTGAAGAGGGAAAGCGGCGAATCAGATGAGAGTTTATTGTGGTTGAGGAAAGGTGATGGAGGAGATGAGCAAGAGCGCGGATGAGGATCAGGATTGAGTAGTGATGGAGGAAAAGGATGGATGAATGCTTTGGATTTGGAGATCCAGCACCGGGAGCAAGCTGGAGGGAGGTCGCGGCTTCCTCTAGTGAGCAGGCAAATGTCAACACAAAGGAAGCTTGAGATAAAAAGATATAGATGAGAAAATAAACATTTATAGTGGAACAAAGATGTGAGAGACAAAAATGACAAAAGAAAGAGAGTGCTGCAAGATCCTGTCCAGTGAAAATTCATGGGAGTCTGATGCTTAAACCTGTGCAATGTTGGTTCTAAGCTTTCTGGTTTGGAATTTCAGTCTTAAGTGGTTTGTGGTAGTTCAGATGTGAACTTTAGTTAAATTAAAAAGCTGTTGATGGTATTATCAAGAGTGAGGTTAAGATGAGATACAAAAGCAAGGCAGATTAACTCACTGCATTTTATAGGCCAAAAATTTACAAGAACAGAGTAAAGAATGAGGCTCATTTCAGTATTTTGTGTTCTCCATGGAGTGTTCCATGTTCCAGGCCTGGTTGACCTGTAAGACTAGAAGTCCCAAAAATTGGTCTGGGAAATAATAGTTTTTTGTTAGACTAGGGGACATTTGATCTTGGACCAAATACGTTCATTAGCTTACTCAGCCTTCTCTGTTTCCAGCAGTATTGACTCATTCTAGCCCTCTTGGGAGCATGAAAGATTGATATTGGTTGGTCATCTTTACAGAAATTACTTCAATCAGTTCATGTGCTGCTTCCAATGCTTGAATTTTGATCTTGTGGCCTGGCTTTAGTGGTTTTGGATCCACTTCAAAGCTCTCAATAGTGATAGATTTCCTTGTTGAACTAGAGTGAATGAAGGTGAAAAAATCTATCAGTCCATGAAAAGATGCAAGATAGGATTGAAATGATGTGGGATCTTTTAACAAGCTTCCCAAAGACAATAGTGAGAATGAAAGAAAAAGTTAGTTGGCCACTCTGAGAAAAAGAGTTGGTAAAAAAAAATCTTCAAAGACAATTACAGTTAGATTTCATGTTTTAAGACAGTGGTTGCAAGAAGGATTCAAGCAATCAAGGGTGGTTGCATGTGTGTGGGTATATGTGATTGAGTTGAGCTTGTTGAGATACTAATATGGCTTCAACCACTATCTTCCTCATATCCTGAGTTTTCTATTTCCTTCCTTCTCTTTTCCATTCTACTTCTTCTGATTTCTCTCCTAGTTTTCCATCCTATCAGAGAACCTCTGCGCTTCTCCAAGAACCTCAGTTCCTCTTTTATTCCCTATTCATTAGGGGCACACTTGGATTCTGGAAACTCTATCTTTGTCACTTGAGACTTATAATTGAGCTCCAGCTCAGTAACCAGGATGCTTCTCCCTTGTAGACCCAACACTGCACCACTATCATCCTGGAGTCTGATTCTGGTAAGCTGTCTCCATCAAACTTTTTCCTTTGTTTCTTTTTGTTCATCATATTCCTCCACAACTGATCTCACTTGACTGATACGGGTGCACTTTTTCCCTCAGTTCCAAGCCTTCTTACCATCTATCCACGCCCACTACTGCAATTCTTGTTTCCATTCCCACTCCAGTTGTTGTGGCTCAGAGCCTTTTCTTTATAGGTGTGATCTTAGTATTCTTAGGCTCTGTCTCATTCTCATATGATGGCTGGAATCAATCTTTTCTTTATATCCTCAATTCTGCAGATTTACAGCCCCAGCTAAGCTTTTGAGAAAAGGCTTGCCATGAAAAACCAGAAAGACAACCCTAAGCTCAACCTGCCTCTTCTGAATGAAATCAACTTCACTAATTGGATTCTTTGGATGAAGAGCTACCTGAGACGCAAGGGTATCCTGGAAATGATTGAGGAATATGAACCCAACCAGCCCATCACTCAATCTATCAAAAAGAAAATATATGAGTCTTTGGACATCATAATTCAACACCTTGGAGAAACTTCCATCAATACAATCATAAACAATACCAACATAGCCAACCCACAAGCAATATTGGAGGCCATCCATGAGAGATATGCCTCTCAGTACTCCAATAACCATGGCTGTGTATGGCTCAATTTCATCAGATACCAATACAAGGGTGATCTCACACAGTAAATCAACAAATTTCAAAAGCTGATTAGTGAAATCTTTTTTGTCAAACTCAAGGTGACTCATGATATACTCAGCTGCACCATCCTGGAAAAACTCCCAAGCTCTCCCCATCATATTTTTGACACCATTCTCCTCAATGATGCCTTATTCACTAACTCAACTGGAGTCCTCAACAAACTTAGAGAGGTAGTCCATCTAGAGGCCTCCCAAAAGGAGGATCCCTTGGAACAAGCCAAAGGTCCTAACTCCTCTACCGCTCTACTGAAAACTGGCCCTCAGAGGAAATCCAAGCCTAAATATCCCTGCTCAAAAGGGAAGAAAAATCCTCTTGCCAAACACCCCAAGGATTGATGCTGGCACCTCCACCCAGAACCACATGCTGACCACCTAAAGCCCAAGGGCCAGTTGCACCACCATGCTGCAAATCCCTTGTTTGAAAAGCCCAATGGCCCTGAGTCTGAGTCCCCCCAGGCTTTCCTTAATGCCAAACTGTACTTCAATCAAGCCAGACCATCCATTACCCTGCTCCCAGTGTTGGACTCTGGAGCAACGCATCACACAGTGAACAAGGCTGATTACTTGACTGACTCCAAGCCTATCTCCAGGCGTGTGGGCACCAGATATGAACAATCAGCTCTCATGGTGACCGCTGTAGGAAAAGCCAAACTGGTTAACCATCTAGGAAAAAATGTTGAAATAAACAATGTACTCCTGCTTCCCTCACTCAATCACTGCCTCATTTCCCTCCCCAGACTCACCTCTAAAAGAGCTTCCATCAAGTGAGTTGGTTACTCTGGTTATGAAATCTTGCTGGATTGCTTCTCTTTCATTGGCACCGCTGAGAATCACCTTTTGGAATTGTGTGGTACCAAGTTTGTCTCCTTGGAGAAGAGAGTTGTTCATCTGAAGGTACCTCAAGGCAATCTCTGGCATCTTTGGCTTGGACATCCCAACAACATTGTTCTCAAGGCTATCTTTCCTTGATTCTCTCTAAAAACTCAGTGTGAAGTCTGCCATAGCTGCAAGATGACTGCTACTCCCTTTCAGATCCACTTCAAACCCACCTTGCATTGCCTAGAGGCCATCCAGCTTGACTTAGTTGGTCCCTTCCCAGTGCCGTCCAATGTAGGCTGCAGATATTTCCTGAAAGTTGTTGATCAGTTCTCAGGTTTCAAATCAGTCTCTTTCCTTTTCACCAAGGCCCAAACTACCTCAGGAATCCAATACTTCATCAAACTCTCCAAAAGACAACTCAACACCAAAGTACTCCGATTCATCTCCAACAATGGAGGTTAGTTTGTTAATGATGGACTTGGCTCCTCCTTCAAGGACTGTGGCATACAACGCCACTGTGCACCTTCCTATATGCCCAAACAAAACGGTTTGGCCCAAAGAACCAACCAATCAATTCTGGACAAAGCCAGATTTCTGCTTGTCCAAAATAATCTCCCAGCCTCATATTGGGCTGAGGCTGTGAGGAACTCCACAAAACTTCTGAACTTCATGCCTTCAATTTCAAAGAGTCAATCTATTCCCTATTAAATCTGGTTTGGAAAGCCATTCAACTACAACTTTCTGAGACCATTGGGTTGCACCACTTACTCACTTATTCCCAAAGTCAAGAGAGACCTCAAGTTGGCAGTCACAGGAGAAAATTGAGTACTGCTAGGTTAAGTAAATGGATTCTCTTCATATAAAATTTTCAGCTTGCTACTATTGCAGAGCAAGCTGCAAAATTAGCAAAAATAACATAAGAATAAGAATATTAAAATTAACTGAAGAAGGAGTAGGAAATCCAGAAATATTATTGCAGAAATTGATTCTCTACCCAAAATTAGGTAAGGTCACTCACTGACCCCACCCTTGAAATCCAACTCCTTATATTTTTTAATAATTAGAAAAAAAAAGACCAAAATACCATTGCACCAATATGGGACTTTTTGGCCAATTAAATATTTCACACACATTGTCACGTATAGGTTTCAAACCTAAAATTCAGTCAGAATTGAGGTGTTGTGTATATTTTAGGAATTACACGCAGAAATGTGTTCTGTCACAATTCCGGCATGCAGCCGCGGCAATCAATACACCCGCGCGCCGCTGAGCAGCAGCACTGTCACCCTGTCAGCGTACCCTGACAAGCCGTGTATGCAGCACGGGCATCTGACAAGTATGCAGCGGTGGGACTACAGGCTGACAGAGTGACAGGCGGCCTGAGAAACTCAGGTACCATGTAAATATGCTACAACCTATAAGGGGACATTATACATATTTAATAAATGTCCCTGTGAATAGTAGATAATCTAAAAATCCATAAAAGTATATAAAAATACCTAAATAACCTTTATACACATTTTTTATTAAATATAATTAAAAATACCAATAATGTCAAAAATAAGAGAACTACTATTTTTAAAAATATATTAAAATACTTTAATATACAATTGTGAGGACTTCAAGGCATTAGTATTTTTTGTGACATCCTGAGGAAACTAATGATGTAAAAATATTACATGAATTTTCTCAACTTATATTTTTAAGTAATTATTTTTAGTAAATCAACTGAATTTTGAAAATAAGGAGTAAAATCAATATCATGATTTTAGTCCAATCAGTTAATAAATAATGAGAACCCACTTGACATCAGATTACCTGTAGGAAGCTCTATTAAAATAATTATTAAAATACTGGGAACATTTACTAAGTATAATTAATTAAATAATAAATAAATTGGACAGACTAGTGTTATTCACACGTCCAAAACATCAATTAAAAGGTAGAATAATTCCCATATCCTGTGGAATTAGATATTACCTGTGCTAAAGCACCTAGAAAACGTGACAGGCTACCACTGGTTACCCTGCTAGCCTTAAGTTTGGTCCCTTTGAGCCCCTGTATCCCACAGAAGGACAATATTGGGACTCAAAGAGCTATAAATAAGGAGCTCTTTTGAGGATATTGATACCCAGAGACCCAGTTATATTTACATCCAGACACTGTGCAAAGATAATCAAATACTTATAAGAGATAAGTAAGTGATTTATGGCTTTATTCTGATTAATAATATCCGTCCCCAACCCTTTTTATAAATTTAAACTTCTGAACAACCTTTTAACCCCAGTAACAAGTTTAACCCATCATTGCACATCCCAAACAGGTAACCAAAGGATTAAATAATATACCAGTGAGTATTATTATCCTTTTGTTGTCATGGCAGCTTGGTTACAAAGCCCTTCCACTCCACCGTGTATTTTATATACATATTATCTTTGGGAAATATATCCTTTAAGAATAAAAATTAAAGGTTCCAAAGTAACCAGACCTATGTGTTTTCAAAGTGAATTCCCTGAAGGGAGGTGTTAAAGATCCCCAATTTTATTGTGGCGCCTCTATTAATTTATTGAATGATCAATTTATTAATATTTATTTATAATATTAAAACCATAAACCAAACCAATTAACCTTGCAATAGCTTTATCCAAATATTTTACAGATTTTTGCTGCATTTATTGAATAATATATTTATTATTTATTCTATCAACTCTGATAGCTAAAGTACAGCAAGGGTCTTGGCATCCAGGAGGTTGAAAAAAATCCTGGATCTTTGCTCCAAACAAGTGCATATCAGCACAAAAGGTAATTGTCTCAAAGAATCATTTGATTACAGAGGGAGCAGTCCGCCTGAGGGACTCCCTCACTCCTCTCAACAGCAGCCTTCCTCTCTCTCACTCTCCCACACTGGCTTCCAAGACTCCTGTCCTTTATAGCCCTTGACCTGACTCTGAAACTCCTTTGGTTCCCCACTACAGCTGGATCTCCCCTACAAACATACTCACTCAATCTTACCAAAATGCTGGATGTTCCAATCCACAAGTGAATCTCAAAGATGCAAGGCTTGAGGATCCCAAAACACTGGACAAATCTCTAAGAAGCCCACACAGGTTTGAATGGATTTCCACAATTGAGAAAGAAATACTAAATTTCTTGTGCTAAAACATCTGGGAAGAATGTGATCCTCTAGAATTAATCAACACTCTGAAATGTATCTGGGTTTTCCAAACAAAACAGGACAAAGAAAACCAGATCATTGAATTTAAGGGTCAACTCTCCATTCAAGGTTTAAACCAAGAATATGGTTTAAATTACTCAGAATTCTTTGGCCCTACAGGTGACAAAGCCTCAATTTTTCTCCTCATCTCAATTTCTGTCCAATAAGGCTACAAATTTCATCAAATCAAGGTCAAATCCGCCTTTTTTAATGCACCTCTCAATAAAACCATTCACATACAGCCTCCCACCAACATTCCGGTTTCACCCAGCAAATTACTGCACTTGAAGAAAGCCTTGTATGGGATAAAACAAGCACCTCAAATGTGGTTTTGCACCTTACAAGATTGGCTCCTTCAAGAGGGTTTCAAACCAAGTCAAGCCTACTGGTGTGTTTTCTGGAAGGAGGACACCTACCTCTACATCCATGTTGACAACATTTCTATCTTTAGTCCGCAACCCCAGAGCTTTTTCAATTCTATCAGCAAGAGGTTCAAAATTAATGATCTTGGTCCAGCGTCTCTTCTACTTGGCATGAATGTGAAGCAACAAGGGGGCATAGTCAATCTCAACCACAAGACTTACATTGCTAGTCTTGCTGCTCATTACAGCTTACCTCCACACAAGCAGTGATCCACTCCATTCAAACCTTCCGGCAAACTACTACATGCAACCAAGGAGGAAAAGAAGCTTTTCCAGGAATCTGGCCTGAACTATAGGAAATTGGTTGGTGAACCAAACTATATCAGCTACAACACCAGGCCCAAATCACATTCTTGGTTAATTACTTGTCACAGTTCCTGAATTCTCTGGGGAAGCCTCACTATGATGCCGCCATCTTAACCCTCAGAAACTTGCAATTAAACAGAAATGTGGGCCTCACCTTTTCCAAAAAGAGGACTGATTCAGGCTTAAGTGCCTTTTTTGATTCTGACTAGTCTACTTGCCTTTCCTCAAGGCAATTGATTAGAGGCTTCATGGTACTCTGGAATGACAATGTGGTCAGCTGGAAGTTTCAAAAACAGCCAAAAGTCACACTCTCAACTACCAAGGCCAAGTATAAGGCAGTAAGCCAGGCGGTGAAGGGAATCAAATGGGCAAAGTTTCTGGCCAAAGAGGTCTTTGAGATCACCTTCTGTGCCCCATTACCCATCCACAAGGACAATTATGGGTGTATCAAACTTGCAACCAACACTTCCAACCACGCTGTCTTTAGAACCAAAAATATGGACTTGTGATTCCATTTGCTCCAAGAAGAAGTAGAAAAAGGGACAATCACAATCAAAAGGGTAACCTCCAAGGAAAACCCAGAAGACTTTCTCACCAAGCCAGTTGCGCAACTGTCACTCCTGAGCCAACTCAAACACATTAATGTAAGGTCTTTCTCTCCAGGGGATTTAATTTTGAAGCCGGGGAGGGTGTTGAGATACTAATATGGCTTCAATCACTATAGTCCTCATATCCTATGTTTTCTATTTTCTTCCTTCTCTTTTCTATTCTCCTCCTTCTCATTTCTCTCCTAGTTCTCTACCTTACCAGAGCACCTCTGCCCTTCTCCAAGCACCTCAGTGCATCTTGTATGCCTTATTCATTAGGTGGAACACTTGGAGTGTGGAAAATCTATCTTTTTCACTTGGGACTTATAATTGAGCTCCAGCTCAGTAACCAGGATGCTTCTCCCTTTTGTGGACCCAACACTGCACCACTAGCAGCCTGGATTCTGATTCTGGTAAGCTGTCTCCATCAAACTGTTTCCTTTGTTTCTTTACCTTCATCATGTGCCTCCACAACTGATCTCACTTGACTGATACAGGTGCACTTGTTCCCTCAGTGCCAAGCCTTCTTACCATCTATCTACGCCCACTACTGCAATTATTGTTTCCATTCCCACTCCACTTTTTGTGGCTCAGAGCCTTTTCTTTATAGGTGTGATCTCAGTCTTTTTAGTATCTGTCTCATTCTCATCTGATGACTGGAATCAATCTTTTCTTTATAGCCTCAATTCTACAGAGATTAACAATAAATGCATTTACTCTTACCCTTTTTCAAGTCAGCCTCAAAGTACCAGTTTCCAATACATTTTGTATGGAACAACTGTACAATAATAGGATTTGAAAAGGCGGGATACAAGGTGGGAAACAACAATGATGATGATCAGGATCCAAGATAGAGGGATTTAATGGATGGATTGATTAGTGAAAGACATTTGATCACTGGATTGGATGGTGAAGCAACAGTGCAGTGGTATGTGGTGCCCAGTTTGAGCCTTGAATTTATATACTGAATACAAAAAAATCCACTTATTCTTTGGGTAACTCTGACACCCCTTTTGTGAAATAAGTGGTTTTTTCATTTTTTAATGAATGGTTTGAAATGGAGGATTTGGGTTGAAACCTTCCATTAAAGAAATTGTGGGATTTCTAACTGTGATATGCCCTATTCTAGAAACACCAAAATTTAAAGGCAGCCTAGGAGGAGGAAATCTTGGAGGGTGCAATTTATGGAAGGATTTTTCTTGGTTTCAGCTATTTAAATTCCATTAAATTCTGTATGTCACACCCCTCTGTTGTCATTTGAACCCCAAACACCTCCATTTTTGGTGTGCACAAGTCCAAACACCACCATTTTGGGCATGCACAATTCCACAAACCAATTCTTTTTGAATGCACAGTTCCACAAAACAAAATATAGTGCATTATTTGGCATATGGAACTGTGCACACTAAGCCTTGGTGTGTGGAGTTGGAATGCCAAAAATTGGTGTTTCACCAAAAAAAAATTACTAAAACTTTTCAAAAATACTTATAATCATTTCAAAATAAAAAATGAAGATGGAAAGTAAACCTATTGATGAAAGCTAAAATACTTTAATAACAGAATTAAAATAAAATGAAGGGAATATTTGTTATTATTTTTCCTTAATACACCAGGGGAAAAACAGAGGCAGATGCTAGCATGTGCCTGCCTGTAATGTTGGTTTTACTGAAAGAAAGAACTCTGGTGTAATCAGAGGTTAAGCAGACCATATGTCCAACATAAAAAACATATCACCCTTTTCAAGCCAAAATCAAATTCATATCTAATTCTGATACAATGCAAAGGCATCCCAGGTTTGAAAAAGTCCATTAGCTTCAAATTTCAAGTCAATAGAAGTAAAACTATTTAAAAGGAAGACAATAAAAAATGAAGCATAATTATAAAAAATAATTATTTTGGTTGTGCCCACAACAGCATCTTGAATTTGTTCTATCATGCAAAAAAAATCAGACTTGTTTTTGAATTGATCCTGTTCTTTGGATTTAGTGACCAATTACTCAATTTTGAAAATGAAAAGACTTGATGCTTTCTAAATAATTTGCAGGCAATCCAAAATTTGTGTTTTGAAGCATGAACAAACCACACAACAAAAAACCAGGCTCTTGGTTCAAAACCTATCAGCAGTTGTGAAAAAAATAAGGAAAACTGGAGCTCATAACACCCTTATCATCCCAGGTGTTGAGTGATGAAAACTGAGTAAATTTTCCCAATTTTACAATGCTGGACTGCCTCAGGTTCAAAATCTGGATGGTAGTACTACAGGACTCATCTTAAAAATCTACCAGGTCTTTCAAGATGAAAAGCCTTCAATCACTAGCCTCATTTTCTTGTTGAGAACTTGCCTCAACCTCAAATTAGTCCAAAAACCAATAATGTTTTTCAGATGAGGCATGTGCACAAGCAGATACTGAATTGTGTTTTGTTTTATACATCAAATTCAAATTTCTCCCTGGGTTGCGGCAAAAGGTTCAGTATTTCAATCAAAACTCATCTGGATAAGACTATACTTTTAAAAAATCCCTTGCTGAAAAATTGAAGGTGATTTTTGATCTACTCAAGAAATAAAACAGCAAGGCTATGATCACTGAATTTGGTGGGGGAAGTGATCTAACCTGCCCCCTGGTATTGGCAGAATTTGTCAAAACAGCTATGGAGGTAAGTGGAGCTGGTAGCTTAAATATACCAAATTTCATCTTGCAAATCAATTCTTTTGGAAGCTTATTTTGAATCCACTCTCAAAATCCCAATCTACAGTAATATTTTAATATTAAGTTTCCTGGGATTTTTTGGATTTTATTGCTTCCAGTCTTTTTGAATTCTAACTGGATTCAGTCTTTCCAAATTCTAACTGGATTATGATTTATTGGCAGAAAAACACTTGGATCCAATGTGGAAGAATGTTTTGGAGTCATGCACAAGGACAGTATTTATATGCAAGAATTCTTTTTTAAAAAACCTAAATGCATATATTGTCCCCCACAACTTTGGGCAAAGGTCTGGGGGAAATTTCTGCCTCAATTTTGAAAATTTTGCAAAATTAATTCATGTTGTGCATTGTTTAAAAAGACAATTCAACACCAAATCTCATATTTCCAAAATTGATAAGTCCATCAACCCTGGGTTTTCATTTAATCTTGAAGCTGCTGTAACTCAATTTCCAAAATTTTAAACACATTCAATCTGTGTCCCCCCTTTTCTGAGAGCCAAAATGAATTTTTTTTTCTGAATTATATCTACCTGTGAAAAATTTGATAGAAATTTCAAGAAAAGTGATAGCTGCATACTAAACCAACCAAACTCCTATCATAAAAACTTCTAGTTCATTCATCAGTTTGAAATAATTGACCAAGTTTTGTAGAAGGTTAGCAGCCAGAACTTTTAAATAGTTGAATAGTTTAAAATGCTATTTGAAAAATTTAGAAATTCTGTAGTCTGAAAAAACCCTGTGAAAGATATTTCAAAATTTACTAAGTACAAAGCAGATGCTTTTTAGTCAATGAAAGAAACCAACACCAGATTACACCCCCTCATTAAAATTTTTCCAACAGAGAAAGCTGCGGGGAAATTTGGGGGGAAGGTAAATAATCAAAACTTTTGAATTGTCCTAATCAATTTATTTTCTACAAAGTTATCACAGAAATGGAATATCAAAAAGGGGAACAAAGCTTTTGAAAGAAATTATGTATTGGTTTCATCTTACTGACTCAATGATTATTTTTTTCCACTTCTGTTTTGGGTTTTTTGAAGTTAATGATTCAGCTTTGAATAATAAGGAAATGGAGAACCAATAAAAAAATTATTTTTTTGCTTTGAAAACATTGTGCTTTTTTAAGAATTCCAGTAAAAATAATGCTTTTATTTTGTAGTTAAATAATGACCTTCTTTGATCAATTTTTCAGAAATTCAATGTTGAAAGTCCTGACCAGGATGGAAAATTGGAAAAATTATTGATGGTTCTATTCACTATGAACCAAAAAAAATGGGTAAAAAGGCCCCAAAAAAAATTGGAAAATTGAGGAATATCCTTGTGGTATATATAGAATAGCTAATCATGCTCTCAATATCATTTTTTTGTTGAAAATAATAAGCTTATGAAAGACTCTTTCAAAACTTAAAGCCTTCAGTAAATATTCTTGAAATACTGGGGTTTTTATCAAAGTTGTGATGCATTTATGGGGCCATCCTTGTGAGTATTTTAGGTCAAAGAACAGGTCTGAAAACAGGATAGAATTTGTTTTTTCTGAAATGAATAAGGCCCCAGCTGGAGTGGGGTTGTTTTCCAAATTACAAGGTTCAGTTTTTCAGCAGTAAAATTCTCCTAATATTGATTGATTTATTTAACTTTGAATTTTTTTAAAAAAATACCTGAAATTTTATAATGAATTTCCAAGAATGAAAAAAATTAAAAAAAATTGGTAAAATATATATCAAAATGATTTTTTGATCATACATCACCAAAATATCTTGGAAATTTTAAAGAAGCCTTGAGTTAAAATTTCAACTCCTTTCAAGCATGAGTAATCTTTGATTGCACATTGGGTATAGAATATTTCAACAGAAGTTGTGTTGTGGGTAATTTGGCATTATTTTAATAGATTGGCTGAATTATTACAGAGTTAGAACTCAGTTGTAACCAATTGGAAACATTTTCACAGGGTGGCACATGCTAGCGTGTGCCTCCATTATTCCTATGATTATAATTATAAAAATTCATTGTTTTCCTCCAAAAAATATAAAAAATATTTGAAAGTATTTACAAAGAATTTCAAGAAAAATTAACAAAGCTAAGAATCTGTTTTCCTTCAAAATTTTTTATTTTTTTGAATTTTAGTTAGAAATTTTTGAAGCTTAAATTATTTCAAAAATCAAAAATTATAAACAAAATGCCTTAATATGAAAGGTCTAATTTTTTTCTTTTCTATAAAGGGCAAAATTTGTGCAAAAAGAAATTTAATTCTGAAGGCTCTATCTATGAGGCATTTTTTATTTTTGTTTAATTTTTGAAATTTATATTCTTATATATATAGAGAGAGGGCAATCTTAAATTTGGAACCCAGGGGTTTCAAATGGGCATGAAAGGTTTTTCACACCACATATGAGTTGTGAACAAAAATAAAATTAAAATTAAATTCAATAAGTAAATTAAAAGGCCAATGTTAAATTCACAACCCATCTGAGTTTCAAGTGTCCATTTGCAACCCATCTGAGTTGCAAATGGGTATATTATATACATATATATATATAAATATATTTAAACTTTTTTTTTACTTTTTTTATCTATTATTTATTTCTTTGGTTCTAATAGGGAGCATCAAAGTTAAGCAAACAGGCCATTTTTTATTGGCGGGTTTCAACCCAAATATGCCATTTCAAACCCGCCATTAAAAATCAAAAAAACCCACTTATTTCAGATCAGAAGTGTCAAAGTTAACATGAAATATGTGATTTTTCTTCAAGTTAAGTATATAAAGGCTCTCGCCAGCTCAACCACGCATCATTCTACTTCATCACCCCTGGTTTCATGTTCTGACCTCATTGGAACAGTTCATCACTCTCATTGCTTCATTGCTATCTTCATTGCTTCCATTGCTTCATTTCTATCCTCATCACTTCATCAATCTCATTGCTTCATCACTCTCATTTCTTCCATTGCTTCATTTCTATTCTCATCAATTCATCACTCTAATTGCTTCATCACTCTCATTTTTTCATCACTCTCATTGCTTCATCACTCTCATCACCTCATCACTCTCATCACCTCATCCCCTCATCACTCTCACCACTTAAAATCTCTCATAGCCTTCATCCCTTCATCCCTCTTACTCTTTTTAAATGGCCCCTCAGCAAGCCTCCCCTGCAAGTCCACTAAACCATCCAATGGACCAAAGCAAACATCCTCCAGGAACTCAACATCCAAAAATCCTCCCCTATCAGCTTCCAAAGGCTCAAGTCAGCTCAAGAGAGCTGAGCACATCATCCTGTCAAACTGGCTCAAAATTACATCCAACTACAATTCTTGCTTTGGATCCAACAATGAAACACAATTTGGCCAACCTCCATCCTCTAAGGTTAATGTTTATTGATCCAGAAATCAATTTCCAATAAATTTCTCAATCAATTCATGATTGATTGAGAGATTGATCAGAGATTGATTGAGAGATAAATTGGCAATGGATTGGCAATTCAAAGTCTCTATATGTTTCTCAAATCATCTCCTCCCATATTGTTCCCTCTTAATGGTATACTTTGATTGGGGTGAGGATCAACAAGGAATTCAATTTTTTGTATAAAATTTTGAAATTGTTTGATTGATTCATGATTGAGAGATTTATTGGAGATAAATTGGAAATTCCACATCTCTATATGTTTTTCAAATCATCTCCTCCCATGTTTTCCCCTCCCAACCATATACTTTGATCAGGGTGAGGATCAACAATGAATTCAATTTTTTGTGTAACATTTTGAGGGTAGTTGCAGATCTACAATCCAAAATTTTTCACACTATGGGATTTGAACCCATAACCTCAACATCAATGAATGATGCTTTAGCCACAAAGCTAAGTGTGCCATTGCCATATGGGCCAATGTAACTGTCCCAATAAGTGTACCTTTGATGGTCATATCACCCATGGTAACTCATCCCCAGGCAATCAGATGTGTCCATCAAAGGCCACCGCCCACAATCAATCAATTAATTGCTGGCGGCAGCAGAGGAGGAGGTGGTGGTGTAGGCTGCCTCCCACAATCAACCGCCAGCACCGGCAGAGGAGGAGGCCACCTGCAATCAATTTAGTTGCAGATCTAGTTGCAGATCTACAATACAAAATTTTTCACACTATGGGATTTGAAACCATGACCTCAACATTCATGAGTGATGCTTTAACCACAAAGCTAAGTGTGCCATTGCCATATGGGCCAATGTAACTGTCCCAACAAGTGTACCATTGATGGTCATATCACCCATGGGAACTCATCCCCAGACAATCAGATGTGTCCATCAAAGGCCACCGCCCACAATCAATCAATCAATTGCTGGCGGCGGCACAGGAGGAGGTGGTGGTGGAGGCTGCCGCCCACAATCAACCGCCAGCAGAGGCAGAGGAGGAGGCCACCTGCAATCAATTGCCGGCAGCAGAAGAGGAAGAAGCAGGATGAGGCCTCCGGTGGAAGAAGGAATTAATTGCCAGTGGCGGCCTCCTCCTCCTCCTCTTCTGCCACCCACAATCAATCAATCAATCACAAGGAGGAGGAGGAGGGGGCCACCGCTGTAAATTGATTGATTGCCGGCGGCTGAAGAGGAGGAGAGGGCCGCCGCTGGCAATTGATCAATTTCCGGAAGCGGCAGAGGAGGAGGGGGCTGCCGGCAATCAATCAATCAATTTCCGGCGGTGGCAGAGGGGGGAAGGGCTGCAATCAATTGATTGTAAGCCAAGGCCTCCTCATCCTCCTCCTCTGCTGCCGCCCATAATCAATCAATTGCTTTCCGGCGCCAGCAGAGGAGGTGGAGGAGGGGGACTCCGGAAATCAATCAATCAATTTCCAGCAGCGGAAGAGGGGGGGAGGGCCGCAATTGATCAATTATTGGCAGAAGACTCCTCCTCCTCCTCCTCTGCCGCCTCCCACAATGGATTGATTGCTTGCCAGAAGCTGCAGAGGAGGAGGAGGAGGGGGCCGCCGGCGGCGGTAGAGGGGGGGAGGGCCGCAATCAATCAATTGTCAGCGGCGGCCTCCTCCTCCTCCTCGTCTGCCGCCGCCTGCAATCGATTGATTTCTTGCCGTCAGCAGCAGAGGAGGAGGAGGATGGGGCCGCAGGCCATCAATCAATTAATCTCTGGCGGCGGCAGAGGAGGACAAGGAGGGGGAGGCTGGCGGCAACAGAGGAAGAGGACAAGGGGGCCACCGGCGGCGGCAGGGGAGGAGGAGGAGGAGGAGGCCGCCAGAAATCAATAAATCAATTTCCAGAGGCAGTAGAGGGGGAGGAGGAGGAGGAGGCCACCAATTGATTGATTGCCAGTGGGGGAAGAATAAGGTTGAGCGTTAGTTCTCCTGGGTATTGTTGCGAGAGCCGCACAGGCGTGGAGTTGAGTGCACAACAGGTTTCCTGTAGGTAGTGTGAGGGTTCAGTTTTTATTTCTTTGACCGGTTGCCAGAAAAGGGGATAAAGAGTAGGATACAAGGAGAGAGTTAGTTGGTTCTTGCAGGTAACCAGGGAAGTTCCAAGTGAACTGGTTAGTTCTTTGGCGCTTGCACCCCCTGGCTGAATGCAAGATGTTCAGGGTGGTAAGAGTGGCGTGATGACCAGATTTCTGACAGAGGCTGCCGCCCGCAATTGATTGATCAATTTCCAGAGGCGGCAGAGGAAGATCTCCCCGGAAATCAATCAATTGATTGCTGGCAGCGGCAGAGGGGGAGGAGGAGGAGGAGGCCACCGGCGGGGGAAGAGGAGGAGGGGGGGAGCTTACCTGGTGGATTGAGCAAGGAGGTGTGGGGGTACCTAGCGGTTGAATGATCAAAGGATCAGCAACCAATGAGGGGCAGGAAGAGGAGGAGGATGAGGAGGAGGGGGGGCTTACAAGGGGTGCGGCGCAAAGGAGTAGGGGAGGTGGTGGGTGAGGATTTTTGGTGAGCAGGAGGAAGGAGTGGACCAGTGGTTAAAATTTCAGTCAGCTTTTTTGTGTTTTCAACTTGCTGACGCAAAGTTTGATTGGACATGATGAGAAGGATGGTGATTTGATGTGGGGTGATGAGATGATTATAATATTTGTGTGAAGCAATGGAGATGTGAAGCAATAGAGATGTGAAGCAATGGAGATGAGATGTGTGTGATGCAATGGAGATGGGATTGGTATGGATTTGCTGAGGTGGAGGTGTGGACGGGTGTTTTTCATGGGATGGATGGTGGATGGATGATGGTGAATAATGGCAGGTTTGATGTTTGAAATCCACCATTTTCATGAAACCTGCCATTTTGAAATAAACCAGTTAGGGGGTATGTGTATTTCAGAAACCTGCCATTAAAAATTGCAGGTTTGGTCAAAAAAATGGCGGGTTTCTAATGGCCTTTTTGCTAACTTTGATATGCTCTAATAAAAAAATAAAAAATATAAATATAAATTAATCAATTAAATTAAAAATATAGAAATAAAAATAAATGAAACAAAATAAATAAATCAGTACAAAATGAATTAATTAAATTAAATTAAAAATATAAATATAAAAAAACATAAATAAATAAATTGAAATGAAATGAAATAAAAAAAATCAATATATATATATATATATATAATAAATTAATTAATCAAATTAAAAATGAAGATATAAAAAATATATATATATGAAATAAATATATTCTACAAATTGTTATTTTTTCCATTCACAACCCATTTTGGGTTGCGTGGCGCGGTTTGCGACCCAAAATGGGTTGCAAAATGCCATTTGTTACCCAAATTGGGTTGCAACTTGCACCACACAACCCCTTTAAGGTGGTGAACAGGGGTTCCAAGGTTTCAAATTTAACATTGCCCAAATTAAAAATAAAATAATGAATAAAATGAATAAATAAATAAGTGAATTAAAAATAAAAAAGTAAGAAAAAAAGTAAATGAATTAATAAATTAATGAATGAATAAATAAATGAGTGAGTGAATACAAAAATAAAAAATAAACAAAAAATAAACAAAAAATAAACAAAAAATAAACAAAAAATAAACAAAAAATAAACAAAAAATAAACAAAAAATAAACAAAAAATAAACAAAAAATAAACAAAAAATAAACAAAAAATAAACAAAAAGTAAACAAAAAGTAAACAAAAAGTAAAAAAAAAATAAACAAAAAATAAACAAAAAATAAACAAAAAATAAACAAAAAATAAACAAAAAATAAACAAAAAATAAACAAAAAATAAACAAAAAGTAAACAAAAAATAAACAAAAAATAAAAAAAAAAATAAACAAAAAATAAACAAAAAATAAACAAAAAATAAACAAAAAATAAACAAAAAATAAACAAAAAATAAACAAAAAATAAACAAAAAATAAACAAAAAATAAACAAAAAATAAACAAAAAATAAACAAAAAATAAACAAAAAATAAACAAAAATTAAACAAAAATTAAACAAAAAATAAACAAAAAATAAACAAAAAATAAACAAAAAATAAACAAAAAATAAACAAAAAATAAACAAAAAATAAACAAAAAATAAACAAAAAATAAACAAAAATAAACAAAAAATAAACAAAAAATAAACAAAAATAAACAAAAAATAAACAAAAAATAAACAAAAAATAAACAAAAAATGAACAAAAAATAAACAAAAAATAAACAAAAAATAAACAAAAAATAAACAAAAAATAAGCAAATAAACAAATAAAAATAAACAAATAAACATAAAATAAACATAAAATAAACATAAAATAAACATAAAATAAACATAAAATAAACATAAAATAAACATAAAATAAACATAAAATAAACATAAAATAAACATAAAATAAACATAAAATAAACATAAAATAAACATAAAATAAACATAAAATAAACATAAAATAAACATAAAATAAACATAAAATAAACATAAAATAAACATAAAATAAACATAAAATAAACATAAAATAAACATAAAATAAACATAAAATAAACATAAAATAAACATAAAATAAACATAAAATAAACATAAAATAAACATAAAATAAACATAAAATAAACATAAAATAAACATAAAATAAACATAAAATAAACATAAAATAAACATAAAATAAACATAAAATAAACATAAAATAAACATAAAATAAACATAAAATAAACATAAAATAAACATAAAATAAACATAAAATAAACATAAAATAAACATAAAATAAACATAAAATAAACATAAAATAAACATAAAATAAACATAAAATAAACATAAAATAAACATAAAATAAACATAAAATAAACATAAAATAAACATAAAATAAACATAAAATAAACATAAAATAAACATAAAATAAACATAAAATAAACATAAAATAAACATAAAATAAACATAAAATAAACATAAAATAAACATAAAATAAACATAAAATAAACATAAAATAAACATAAAATAAACATAAAATAAACATAAAATAAACATAAAATAAACATAAAATAAACATAAAATAAACATAAAATAAACATAAAATAAACATAAAATAAACATAAAATAAACATAAAATAAACATAAAATAAACATAAAATAAACATAAAATAAACATTAGATAAACATAAAATAAACATAAAATAAACATAAAATAAACATAAAATAAACATAAAATAAACATAAAATAAACATAAAATAAACATAAAATAAACATAAAATAAACATAAAATAAACATAAAATAAACATAAAATAAACATAAAATAAATACACAAAATACATAAATTAGATTAAAAATATAAATATAAATAACAATTGGAAACCCTACACTACCCATTTAAAACTCACAATGGGTTGTGTGGTGCGGTTCAAAACCCATCTGGGTTTTGAAGGGAAATCCATGCCTCAGATGGGTTGCAAAAAGCCATCTAAAACCCAGATTGGTTGCAAACCGCGCCATGCAACCCACCTTGAGTTGTGAATGGGTTGTGTAGAGTTACAAATTTAACATTTCCCAGATATATATATTGAATTTCTTGGAGGAAAACAACAAATTATTATAATTATCAAGGGAAAAATACATGAAAAATTTCATTTCCTGTTATTATATTTCTATTATCACAGTGTTGTAGATTTCATCCATTGGTTTTTTTGCTGTATTCATCTTTCATTTTAGAATGCTCCACAGTATTTTCAAGAATATTTTAAAAGTTTCCATGATTTCTTCTTTTTTAGGGACACATCAATTTTTTGGAATTTTCACCCCAAATGCCAATAATGGTGATGTGCACAGGTACACCTCCATTTTTGGAATGCACAGTTCCACATTCCAAATATAACCATGAAAAAACAATGATCACTTGATTACAAGTGATCAATGTTTTCTCATGGTGTATTATGCCGTATTTTGACATGTGGGACTGTGAGAGTCAAAGACTGTGGCATGTGGGGGCACATGCCATAATTAATTTAGTGGCATTGAAATTGATACACCCTGATTTTTTGGATTATGAGGGCCAATTTAATTGGAAGTAGTTGGATAAAAAAACATTAGGATGAACTCAAAAATAGAAAATAACAATATTTACCTGCAAGAAGGCTGTAGATGAGTAATTCAAAAAGATAAAATATGGAAAATCATGGATAAATAAAAATAAAATTAAAGTAAAATTAAACTTACCATAAAATCAAAAAAAATCTCTATGGGTCATAAACAAAGCAATTTGGAATCCTATCCACTTCCCACTTGGCATGCAAAAATTGGGAAATAGATTGGTGCCCAGATGCACTTGATAGAAATTATATCAAATAATGGTGGGTTAATTTTATAATAGTTTTTTTAAAAAGCTTGATTTTTTAAGGAAATGGCTATCATCTCACCAGAGGGAATAATTTCTTTTATCAAATTTTAAGAATCCTTATACTCCCTTAACCAGTTTATCTAGATGAAAAAATCTTTTGGTGAACCAAGGTGAGGATTAGAACTAATTTAATTTTTCAAGGCTCTGTTCTCAATATGAGAAGCATGATTGAAGTTAATATTAGGATTGGGTTCTTCTAAAATCTTCATGATACCAATCCTTCCCTGCGCTTCCATTACAAGCAGTTCAAGCATGCCTTGGCTGTAGCAAAGTTAGAAAATGTTTTGAATTATAATTTTTCAAGCTAAAGTTTAGCCATAGAGAATTAAAGTTTATCCATAGAGGATAATGATGTAAACTGAGTGAATTCTTTTAACTTTGGGGTTTTTGGCACCATTTTAATTTACAAAACTCTAAATTTACTACTTTAAGGTGGATTTTTAAGCATCCAAGTAAGTTATTTTGTTATATTTGTGTATTGCTACTTGTTCTTGGACTTCTACCAGTGATTTATTCCAGGTTTTTTTATTGAATTGTGATAGATATGAGACCACAAAGCATTATATGGGACAGATTCAAGTTGAAATGAATTTTAGATATCCAACCAAATCCCCATAGGTTATTTTATCAAGATTGAATTATCTGTGTTTTTTGTTCAAAATAGTTTTTAAATTTCAATTTGGAGTTTTTGGGGTATATATTGGCTTAAATTCAACCATTACTTACCTATTCTTTAATATTGATTTACATTTATTTTATAATCTAAACTCAATGGGATGGTGGTGTTATCAACAAAGCTAATAAAACCTTCAAATCCTTCTACCTCCATGAACTGAGATACCCCCTTTTTCCCTCCCTTACTTGGCCATAAAAGGCATGATATCTAAAGTACTAGGATATTTCTGATGAATATCTTGGTATTTAAGTGGATTTCTCAAAAAAAAAAATTGAGCAAAATTTTTCAAGGCAATTGATAGCTTCTCAATTCCACTTGAGTATAAATTACAAAGAGAGAATAAAATTTTCATAGAAGTAGTTGATGGAGGATTCAAGGAGTTATTTTGAAATTTTTCATGATTTTCAATGATCTCAAAATTTTTCATGAATGAATCCAATGAACCTGGAAAATTTGCTTGAAGCTTAATTCAGGAATCAGATAAAGATTTCTCTTTCATACGTAGGATGGTATAGCTTATGGATTGTGGGTACCAAGGATTTTTATTCAAATAGAAAATTCAAGAATAACCAGTTGAATTCCAAATCAGAGTCAAAGAGTCACAAAATTTTAGTCAAAATGGTTGCAGTCTCAGCTAGCTTTCTTGGGGTTGATTTGAAGCTGCTGAGAGTAATCCATTTAATGGCGGGTTTCTGAAATACACATACCCCCTAACTGGTTTATTTCAAAATGGTGGGTTTCAAACATCAAACCCGCCATTTTCATCCATCCACCATCCATTGCATGCAAAAAACCCATCCACACCTCAACCTCAGCAAATCCATACCAATCCCATCTCCATCACATCACACACATCTCATCTCCATTGCTTCACATCTCCATTGCTTCACATCTCCATCTGTTCAAATCTCTTGCTTCACATCTCCATCTTCACACAAATCCCATCATCATCTCATCACCCCACATCATATTGCCATCTTTCTCAACATTTCCAATCAAACTTCTGGGAAGCAAGTTGAAAATGCAAAAAAGCTGACTGAACTTTTGTTAATATTTGACTCCCATTCAGACTCTGATTCAGACTCCAATTTGGAATCAAATTTTTTGGATTTGAATGCTCTATTACAAAATTGATACATGGTTCCAAGAAGACAAACTATCCACAACCCTATGAATGAAAGGCAAAAGCTTCATCTCCTCCCCAACTTAAGCTTCCAGCAACTGTTCCAAACTCTATTGCCTTCATTCATGAAGCTTTTTGAGATGATTGAAGACCACCACATCTTCCATAACAATTCTTGGAATCCTCAACGCAATCCAGCTATCCAACTGGCTTTTTCTCTTTGTAGATTGGGATCAAATGGAAATGGAGCAGAAATTCATCAATTATAAAATCTATTCTCAGTTGGTTATGGAACCATTGACACATACACACAAAAGATTCATGATTGCTATCCTATCTTTCTGTTTCTTGGGCCTTTCTTGGCCAACCAACTCTCCACCTCCACCTCACCCATAATCTCCACCTAACCCTCCACCTCCACCTCACCCACCACCTTCACCTCACCCACCATCACCACCTCAACTCACCTCACTCACTGCCTTCCCTCCTCCTTTGGTTGGCAACCCTTGTAAGCCCCCTCCCCCCTCTTCCTCTTCCTGCCCCTCACCGGTTGCTGATCCTTTGATCAATCAAGCTTTAGGTCCCCCCTGACTGCCTTTCTCAATCCCTCAGGTGAGCACCTTCCCTCCTCCCTCACCCTCACCCCCTCCCCCTTGCTCCCAACTAACACCCTCCCAATCTCATCCCCCCCCCTTGCCTCCTTTTGCCAACCAACAATGGGCCGCCCCCCCCCCTTGCTTACTTGGCCAACTGCACCCCCCCCCCCCCTCCCCTCCTTCAGCCGGCCAACCAAACCACCCTCCCCCCCTTGCCTCCCTTGGCCAACCAATGACAGCCCCCCCCTTGCTCTCTTGGTCAACCTCCCAATGACTGGCCACCCCCCCCCCCCCCCTTGCTTGCTTGCTTGGCCAACCGCCCAACAAGAGGCGGCCCCCCCCTTGCTTTCTTGGCAGCCGCCCCCCCCCCCCCCTTGCTTTCTCAGCCAAAAGCATCCCCCCTCCCCTCCTTCAGCCACCCAATTGAACCCCCCCCCCCTTGCCTCCTTTGGCCAACCAACAACGGGCCACCCCCCCCCCTTTCTTGCTTGGCCAACTGACACCCCTCCTCCCCTCCTTTGGCCAACCAACAACCTGCCCCGCCTCCCTCCATTAGCCAACCAACAACACCCCCCCCCCCTCCTTTGGAGGACCAGCCCCCCCCCCCTCCATTGGCCAACCTAACCACCCCCCCCCCCATTGGCTGACCAACCCGCCGCACCCCCCCCTTCCTTAGCCAGGTGACCAACATTAAGCCCTGTGACCCCCTTCTCCTTCTCCTCCTTCCGCTCATTGATTGATCAATAACTGTGACTGACCTTTTTTTGGGGGGGGTATCATTATTGATGTACCAGTATTTATTTTTCTACTTTTGTTCATCTTCCACAATGATTGAAACATGGCTGATGATAGTTTTTTTTTTTTTTGGATTCCCCGCCATGCAAAACCCATTTTGACCCCCGTTTCTTTCCATTCATTCCCTTTTTCTGCATGAACCATGCTTCTCCTACCATGCTCCCAATGTTATACAACAAACCAAATCCTGTCCTGATCCTCACCCCAAGCAAAGCAGTTGCATGGAAGGGAACAATATGGAAGAAGATTTGTGGAAAAACACAAAGAGAGGTGGAAAGCAGAGGGCTCTTTGGCAAAAGAGGGCTCAAATGAGAGAATACACGATCTCTTTGGAAGTGGCTTAAGAAGGGTTTTTGGAAAAGATTCTATGGTCTAGACAAAAACCACGACCTTTGGATTTATACCCTGCTCTTTCTGCCAAAAAGAAAAATTACAAACAAAAGCCTACCCCTGAAGAGTTTGAACAGGCCAAACAGAAAAATTTCCATTTCTTCACTGGTGGAAAAGCTTCCATTCTTGACCAAACCAATCATCAAGACTCTCTTGTGGCGGTTATCAAATTTCTCCCTTTGAATAAAATCTCTGAGGAGGAGAAGAAGTACATCAACTTTTGGAAAACTTTCCTTCACCAATCAAAAAAATTTGCCAACACTGTTGGGCCCTCAAGATCTTGGGGTGGGAAGATGAGGGCTATTGGATGAAGAAAATTGATGCACCCTTTGGAACTGTTTGGCCAATATTTGAATAAAAAATGTATTCAAAATTCCCCTCAAGAGTATGCTTTCCTCAACCTTAGTTTGGACAAAGTCTCTCAAATCCAAGGGAAAATGTTTCAAAAATTAGCCAAACTTGAATTTTATTCCAACCAGGAAATAATGAAGGACCACCACATCCCCTCCTTCTCTTCTTTGGAATTTGGATCCCACCTCACCGCTTTTGACTGTTCACCACGTATCACTCTCACCTCCAATGGCTTCTACAACTGTCCCCATATTGACAAAGACAATATCTCAGACTATTTGCTTTTACTTGTGGTTACAACAAAAAAATCCAATGGAAAAATGATTGAAAACAAGGATTAATATCAAGTATCTGATGGGCAATTTGTTTTTCCTTACTTAGGTTTTGGTATTGATTTCAAAGAAAAAGGTACTGCAAAAATGGTTTGGGCGGCAAATAAGTACAAACACTGTACTTTTCCTGCTGTGGACACTGCCGCTCATACAAGGATGGCTATGTCCATGCAAATCAAAAAAACCACCAGGAACACCTGCAGGGACTTAAAAAGTGGGGCAATATACTCTAAAAAAATATTTTTTATTTTTATTTACATTTTGGTGGAGTTTCAAATAGTCTCAAACATTTTAGTAATAAAAAATAAATTTTTTTTTTTTTATTTTTAAAATTTTTAAAGTAAATATATTTACAAGCCAAGAAAAATATTTTTTTTATTTTTAAAATTTTCAAAGTAAATATATTTAAAAGACCAGAAATTGAGTGATTTCCTTGGTTTCATCCACAGGTCTACTGCTACCAATAAATGCCATGACTACGGATAACCTATCTTTTTTTTCTGTGGCTAGCCTTTCCCTCTCCTTTTGGATTTGGAATTCCTCTCAATCCTTCTCCTTTTCCTCTTTTTGAAAATCCAGCTCAGCCTGTTTAATATGCCACTCAGCATCCAAATTTTTTTGATGAGCCAAACTCTCAGCTTTTTGCTTTGGACAATCCATAGCCAGTTGAAAATCCCACTTCTACTTTTTGAAATGAAGTTTTTCAGATTCAATTTGAAATTTCACTGTTTTTCAGAGGGGAATAGGAATGAGCTGTATTTTGAAAGCAAGGAGAATCCAACATGCTTACTTGAATCTTGCTTCTCCATGATATCCTCAAAGCCAGAAAAGCTTGAAGTATTTCTCCTCTTTTGACGGCTATTTGGGTTGATGTTGATGGAATTTGTGGCCTTTTTCTTTCCCTTTGCGGAGAAGGTCTGTGTGGGAATGGTGTTGCTCTCATTTGAAGGGGATGTGGGAGGCCCCATTGGCTTGAGTTTTTGGCCAATCAGGAACAGATGAGCCTGTTTTTTTGAAATTTAAATCATTCAGGATTAACCAGACAGAAGAGACAATAACGTGGGTGCTTACTTGAGCAGATGTTGATGGCAGTGGCAATACAGGAATAACATCCTCCTCATTGGCAAAGTTCTCCAGTTCTTCCACCCAAGGAAGAGAGCAATCAAAAGAAGGAATTGAGGGGTCCAAGGTCCTGTTTGAATCATCAATCAATGTGGAAGTAGATGCAATTTGAGCTGACTGTGTTGGAATATTCTCCTTGGCATTTGATGAGGGCCACTCCAAGGCAAAGGTCTCACCAGGGTCCTCATTTCTAGGCTGAGCATCCACAGCCAAGTCCTTGGAATCAACTGAATCATATTGTTGGGAACCAAAAGCAGCAAGAGGGGTGATGTTTGCCTTCTTTCCACAGATTCCATCCATTTGAATATTAAAAGGACAAATGGAGTCCAACTTATTAACCACCAAGTTGATTCCTTTGGCTTGTTTGGAGTTGGTGATACCAAAGCCAGTGGGGATCAACATGGATTGGGCCTTTTTGTACTTGGCTCAATAATTCTTGAATTGCTCCCTCATCTGTTTGGATGAAAGATCCAGCCTACCTTTTGTTTTTTTCTTGAGTTCATTGGCCATCAGGAGATAACCATTGACCTTGGAGGATGGAGGTTGGCCAACGCGTGTTTCATTGTTGGATCAAAAGCAAGCATCATATTTGGAGGGAATTTTGAGCCAGTTTACCAGGATGATGTGATCAGGTCTCTTGAGCTGAATTGAGCCTTTGGAAGCTGATGGGGGATGATTGTTTAGGGGCCATTCAAAAATAGTAAGAGGGATGAAGGTATGAAGCAATAAAGTGATGAAGCAATGAAGTGATGAAGCCATGAAGTGATGTAGCAATGAAGTGATGAAGCAATGAAGTGATGAAGCAATGAAGTGATGAAGAAATGAAGGGATGAAGGGATGTGCTGAAAGCAGGCATGAGGGATGAAGGGATAAAGTGATGAAGGGGTGTGATGAAAGCAGGGATTAGGGATGAAGCAATGAAGTGATCAAGGAATGTGATGAAAGCAGGGATGAAGCAATGGAGCAATGAGAGGATGGATGTGATGAAAGCAATAAATTGATGAGAGTGATGAAGTAAGGTGATAGTGATGAAGCAAGGTGATAGTGATGAAGTGATGAAGTGATAAGAGCAATAAAAGTAATTTTTTTTTTGGATGAGGTTGGAGGTAGAATTTTTCCAATGAGGCCGGAGGTTGAAACCAGGGGTGCTGATGTGGAATGACATGGTTTAATTGGTGAAAGCCTTTATATACTTTATTTGAAAAAACCCATTTATTTCCAGGTAAATATGACATGTCTGATCTGAAATAAGTGTGTTTTTTGATTTTTAATGGCAGGTTTGAAATGGAAGATTTGGGTTGAAACCCGCCATTAAAAAATGGGGGTTTTGCTTAACTCTGATACGCCCTATCAAAAATGGTGGGTTTTGTCAAAAATAATGGCGGGTTTGCTAACTCTGGTACGCCCTTATAAGCTATGGTGATGTTTGCAATGTGGAGCAATGAGGCATATGGAGTGATCAAGTGATGATGCCTTTCTTTTTCATGGGTCATGCAAAGGGGATGGCTTGTTTATTGATGAGATTCTTTGCATTTTTGGATGGGTGTGTTGCCTATTCATGAATGAAAATGCATAAATGGAAGATTTTATTTTCTAAAAACACCATTTCTATGAAAAATCCCATTTAAAAATTCACCTCTTAGGGTGTGTGTGTATTTTTGAGTTATGAGCTGCTGTATCATATCCACTCACCTCCCTCTCTTGGCACCCATAACTGTCTGATTATTATGCAAATTTTTAAGATGATTATTATATCTAATCTTGGCCAATATTATATTTGTATCATTAGTATGTATTATGGTAATAAATTAAGATTTCATGAAAACCCTTAATATATTCACATTTATTGAGAAATTTTTCCACCTTTATCCTTTATTGATTTTATTTTAAGTTATACTGGATCAAAAATATTGGACTCCTCAGAAATATAAAGGAACCAAAAAACAGGGTTAAAAATAGTTCTTAAGGAAATGAGGTAATGGATTTTGAAGAGTGAGACTAAGAAAAAATAAAATTCAAGAACCAAAACAAATTATGTTTGAAAAAAAAACAAGATGATTGAAGTCAGAGGAACATCAAAGGGTTTTTTGAGGCTGGGGCGCAACCAGATTTGAACTGGGCACAGAAAAACCTGGTTGGGAACAAATTTCAAACTCATGGAAACCCTACCTGATCAAGTATCTTGGGCACCTTTCAAAGTCCTGCTTGGTGCATGTTAAGTTTAACTTGGAAAATTTCCCAAATGCACTTGATAGATCATGCTAAAATCAATTTTTTTATGGTTTTTCTCTGAATGCATCTTGATAACTTGAATTTATTCTTTTATCCCGTGGGCAACAAGTTTATAATATGAGGATATGTTTGTCTTTTTTCTAAAATGGTTGTAGTAGGTAACTGAGCTACCTATCTATCATCAAATCATGCATAAATGTTCCTTACATGCATGTTTGAGAACATTTTGCAGTATTAAAAACTGTATGGAGGCCTTGGAGACACAATGTACCTAGTGTAGGTAATATGCATGCAGAAATGTTGACATCACTTAAATATGGTAATCATTCCTAAACTGTAGAAAAGACCTCATTTCTGAAAAAATCTCTGTATGATGAATATAAATTGATGGAACATACACAACTGATATTATCCCATCTAAAATCACTAAGCTACATCAAGTTACCCCCAGAAGTTCAAGATGTAGTAATAATTTTGGGGCTGGTGCCTGCCACAGTGGAATGCTCAACCTAAAATTGACACCACTTTAAATCACTCAAACCTAGAATAATCCTTTTACAGATTCTTAAATCCCCTCACAGCCAGTTTTACTCATTCATTCTCCTCCATCAGATCAATTTATTCTATGTTAGATTGTTTTTTTTTTAAAAAAAAAACTTGAGTTCACAACTCTTAAGAATAGTGTGAGCTAAATAAATTATTCTTTGTCTCAGATCCTAGGGAATCCTTACCATGGGTGGTAAAAGCTGGATGGAAAACCCAAAGAATTGATTTTGCACAGGAGGATTTGACTCCCTAAACTGCTGCGCAAAAACTTCAGGGGGGTATCCCTGTGTGATTCCAAGCCACCTGGACCAAACAATGCAGCCATTTGGGGTGAGGGGGGGTGGGGAAGTGGAAACTTTTGGGTGAGGCAGACATGAATCTTTCCCGCAGGATTTGCATGTATTGCACCAATGCACATGGATTTATTGGATATTGAAGGATATCATGGGAGGTATATGGCTTCCAGATGTGGAAACTCAATGTGCTGATACATATACCTCCTGGGGTAAAATAACTTCCCAGATTGCACCCGTGGGACAGTGAATTTTCGGGTAGTTGGGAGTTCAATGGGTTTTGGTTTTGCCAATTACCTCCCGCGGTAAGGATTCCCCTACACTTTTATCAACTTTTACTTTACTAGAGTATTGCCCCCAAATTTGGGGACTGAGTGGTATTTAAATTTTTAAATGATTTTAATCAAGTGGGAAATAGGTGGAATGGATTAAAAAAATTGGCCCTGATTTATTTCAAAAATTTGGTGCTTTTTAAATAATTTTAATCAAATTGGAAATGCAAGTAATGGATTCAACAAATTGGCTGTATTGTATTTCCCCCAAATTTGGGCAATGGATTGAATAAAAAACCTTGATATGAAATAATGGGATGTTCTTTAAATGTAGTAAATTTTGAGATTTGATAAGAAAAATAATGAAATGAACAATTTCTCAATCACTTCAACAGATAAGAAATGAAAACAAATCATATATCATTAAAATCTCATTATTTAATTTCAACAATGGATGGCATTCAAAACCTCAGGATAGAAAATGTTTTCAGTTTCAAATGAAATCTTGTTTCCAGGTTGCAACCACTTCATTTTTAAAATTTCTGGATCTACACATTGGAAATTCAAGCTATAACTACCCATGGTTGGACACTGGATCTTAAATATGAAGAACAAAATTTGCAATTGTATAACCTTGTGATCTTTTAGTGTTCAATGAGAATTCCAAATTGACTGGGAACTTTTTTCAAATCATTTTCAAAGGCAGAAAAATTTCCTCTGGGTCTGAAATGAAGGTTACACAAGGAATGGCCATCACTCTTCCTAAGGGATTGAGCATGCACATGATTCATTGGTGCTTCATCACAGATTATCAAAGAAGCTTTTTTGAGATATTAATCCTTTTTGGAATGATTTTATATTTTTGTTTGATTTTAATATCTCATTTTTGAGAACTCTTGGATCTGTAATCCCAGATTTAATTGCATCTTCCACTGTGTAATTGAAGCAAGAATTCTATACAAAAAGTGACTTTGCTGGCTGAAAAAGTCCCAATAGCATTCTGAACAAATTCCTTAGTCCAAAAGGCTGGATATCATCATTTTCTTATTGAATTTTTTTTAAAAAATGATTATTAACCTCAAGTAAGCCCTTGGCAAAATCTGCCTCTCTGAAAATTGCATAAAAAATTCTATTTACTTGATGTAGGTTTTCAAATGCAGTAGCACCAACGTAGTTATTTAAAAAAAAAAACTGAGAAACCACCTTTCTAGATTCAAAGGATGAACAGTGAAAATTGACCAAAATGAACAAACACCTTGACAGTGCCTGTATTTGATTCTGAGTGAATTAAATGTGAAGTGTTTTGGAAACTCAGAATATTGGATTCTCTTTGCAAAAACATTAATTGGATTTATTTTGAAATATTATGTGAGCAGGTTTTTCACTTGGGTTAAGCTTTGAAGAATTTCATCCAGGGCTTCATCTGGCTCAAAAAAACTTTTTGATGTTAGGAAGATGAATATCAAACCTATACCTGCACATATTTTAACATGCATGTGGGGCATTTGTACTATTCTAAAAGATAAAGATTTTAAGGAGAAACTCATGAATTATTAATGAGGAATTTTGTATTATTCCTCCTCAGTTAAATGGTAGTTTGATTCTGATGTTTTCCATATATGGATAACTGCTTTGACCACTAATTGTAAAAAGCTTGTAGCAAATTTGGAACCACAAAGTAAGGGAAGGAGGACATTCTTCTATGTAATGAATTTATAAATTGATTTCAGAAAAACTGAAGTTTTTTAATTTATGGGCTGAGGGGGAAGTGCATCAAATCCAGGTGGGATGGAAGGTTTTTTATATAAATGTTCAATGTTCCAAATAAATTTAAATTTTCAATGTTTAAAAAAAATCTTGAACCAAGTGAGGAATTAGTGCTTACTACATGTGTTTTCAATGTCCTCCATGAAACTCCTTGTT
Organism: Puccinia polysora; assembly: GCA_025617555.3. Classification (NCBI taxonomy): domain Eukaryota; kingdom Fungi; phylum Basidiomycota; class Pucciniomycetes; order Pucciniales; family Pucciniaceae; genus Puccinia; species Puccinia polysora. The sequence goes on along the minus strand of CM062613.1, from coordinate 35,387,191 downwards.
TCATGTGTGGTCCTTAGTTACATGTGTTGTCCTTGGTTAAATGTGTTTTCCTTGGTTATTTGAATGTTCAATGTTCAAAAAAAAAAAGCTTGGACCAAGTGAGAAATTAGTGTTCATTACATGTGTTGTCAATTTCCTCTTTTACACTCCTTGTGTCCTTGTCACATTTGTTGGCCCTGTTAAATTCCTGTCCCGGTTACATTTGTTGGCCCTGCTACATGCATTGGCCCTCTGTTAGATTCCTGTGCTTGTTACATTTGTTGGCCCTGTTGAATGCATCCTAATATATACACACAAAGAGGTAGTTGAAAAGTATTAAAAATTCATAAACACAAACCTTAAATATGTAGATACATCACACAAACCCAAATACATAAAAATGTATAGTTTAAAAGTATTCAAAAGGAATAAACAAAAACCTTACATATGTAAATACATCACACAAACCCAAATACTAGCAAAGAGATACTTGAAAAGCATTAAAAATTAATCAACACAAACCTTACATATGTACATACATCACACAAACCTAAATCCATGCAAAAAAGAAGATTGACTGAAAAAAAAGCAGCTGAAAAGAAAGCAAACCAAAAAATAAGAGGACTGAACTGGATACAAGAGGTGGCGTTTGAATTTCTTTTGAAAAAATTAGACTGAAAAAAAAATGACTGAAAAAAAAGTGGACAGGGAAAATAAAAGCAGCTGAAAAAAATCAAACCAAAATAAAGAGGGCTCAACTGGATTCAAGAGGTGCATACACAACAACCTTGACAAATGAATACTAACTCAAGGACCTTGATGCCAGGGGGGCGTGTGAGGCTTTTCAATCTTTTGATATTTATAGACTAGTCTTTTGCCCCCAAATTTGGGGAATGGATTAAATAAAAAGAAATCAACATTAAAATATTTGATATTTTAAAAATAATAATATAGAACAACATTAACAATTGTCAAATTATTTCAACAGATAAGCAAGTAAAAAAAAGTATATTTAAATTAAACCTTGTTATTTGATTTCAGTGATGCATAGAAGTAAACACATCATGGTAAAACATTCAATTAAATAAAAAAATGAGATTTTTTTTAAAATAATTTCAATAAAGTGAACAATTTGGGAAACAGATTAAAAAATAATGACATGAAAATTGTTTCAAGTATTTCAAAAAGATAAGCAATTAAAAAAATTATATATCATGGGAATATTTGCATGTGATTTCAGTGCTGGATAGAATTCCATTACTCATGGTAAACAATTTTATCATTTTCAAATGAAATAATGTTTTTATTTTTACTTTCAACCGCTACCCATGTTGAACTTCTGGATGAAAAAATCAACATATCACTTCCCATGCGTGAAAGCTTGATCTTGAATATAAAAATTGATATTTGAAGTTTTCTGAACTTGTGAAGTTTTAGTTCTAAGGAGAATTGTTTGGAAGAAATAATTAATTGAGGAACCCTTGTTGGTATGAATTTTGAGTGTTGTCCTCAAGGGAACCACGGCTTTAGTGGATAGTCCTCAAATTATCTTCCTCATTCCCAGGCACTCAATTCAGCAGTAATTAATTTATCTTGTATTCATAGGTATTCTTGAAACCTAGAATAACACAATCAATCAGGTAACTGGTATCAATATAATTGCTTTGTAAGTTTTTTAATAAAATATTGGATTTTTTTCTGAGTTGATGGAATTTGAAGTATAATGGAAAGTCTGATCATTTCATTTTAATTCCAAAACTATCAATTGCAATTCTTTTGAAATCTTGTGTATGATTAATTTTGAATTGTGCTTACCTTTTAAAAACTTCATCCAGGGCTTCATCTGGTCCCAAAAAAAACTGTTTTTGGCAAGGAAGATAAATTATCAATTGAAATTACTTCAAAATTTTTTTAAGAGTAATTTTTACTCATGTTTCAATTTGATGAAATTCATCCAGGGCTTCATCTTTTACAAAAAAAACCAGTTTTTGGCCAGGAAGATAATTATCAAGCCTTAAAAATGAGGGGGAAATATCAAAAAATTTCAATGAAAAATCTCTCCAACATGTCCATGGAGGAGCTACCCATCTTTAACCCCTAAAATAGTGTATTTAGTCCAAATCTGCACCAACACTAACAGTAAAAAAATCATAGTCCTTATGAATGAGTTTATAGAGCTATTCAACAGCCAAGATACCTGCACATATCTCCACATTTATGTGGCATTATCACTTTTCCAAAAGTTTCAGATTTTAAGGCACCCCACAGGAATTATCAAATACAAATGTTTTATGATTCCTCTTCAGTGAAATGGTAGGTTCAATGTGGGGTCTTCTATATTTGAAATTGATTTTTTACTGACAATTGTTTCAGGAAAAAAGGCTTTTTGGTATTTCTTCTTCCATCTGCCATCATAAATTCAAGGTGCTTCTGCATTTTTTAGAAATCATCATTCTCTTGGAAGTTATTTCCAATTTTCATCCAAGACTTGTTTCTCAAAGTTTCCCTAATCCTATGGAAGCTAAGGCCATCATCCAAAGCAACCCCTGTACAATCACTGGAATTGTGAAACTTTACATGGCCAGAGTGGGTAAGGCTGCAATCTGTGTCCAAGTGCTAGTATTTTTCCCCCAAATTTGGGGAATTGATGAAATATAAATAAAAATATACATGAAAAGATGTGATATTTTTTAAATAATAAAAAACTTTGATCAAGTGTGAAATTAGGAAAATTGATAAAAAAGAATGATGTGAACAATATTTCAAGTATTTCAACCAGTAAGCAAGTAAAAAAAGTATATAAAATCAAAATATTGGTATGTGATTTCATTGATGGATAGAATTAAACACCCCATGTTGAACCAATTAAATTGAAAAAATTGACATTGAAAACAAGACAGATTTGAGATAATTTTAATCAAGTGAAAAGTTGGGGAGATGGATTGAAAAAAATGATGACATGAAATTTTTTTCAAGTATTTTTATGCATAAGCATTTCAAAAAAATTATATATCATGGAAATATTGGAATTTAATTTCTTTTTTGGATAGCATTCCATACCTCATGGCAAACTATGTTTTAAATTTAAAATGAGATAGGTTTTTCAGTTTTCATTTCAAACACTACCCACATTGAACTTCTGGATCAAAAACTTTGAAATTCAGCATACAACTGCCCATGGGTGAAAGCTTGATCTTGAAGATAAAAACTAATATTTTGAATTTTCTGAACTTGTGATTTTTTATTTATGAGGAGAAAATTTTGGAAGAAATAAAGAATTAGGGGAATCTTGTTGGTGTAAATTTTGAGTTTTTTCCTCAAGAGAACTATGGCTTGAGTGAATAGTCATTAGATTATCCTCCTCATCCCCAGGCAGTTGATTCAGCAATGATGAATTGATCTTGTATGCTTAGGTCTTCTTGCAACCTAGAATGATACAACCAATCAGGTAACTGGTATCAAAAAATTGATTTTTTAAGTTTGGGAAGAAAATATTGATTAAATTTCTGAAGCATGATCTTCATGTTTTTAATGAATAAACAGGTGTTGAAGCATAATTATTATAATTAATGCTTGCATAAAATGAAGAAAATTCCCAAAATCAAGGAAAAATAAATTTATATTCAGGATCACCTGCAACACATATATTTTAATTGAGGGGGAAAAATTGAAAATGAATCCAGAATGCAGAATTCCCCAAACTTTTGTAAACTATTTGAGGATGTGTACCTTTCCAAGAAACCAGTAGATTTTGCCAAAAGTCACCACCATGAACTCTTCATTATCCTCAAAAAGGTAAATCACAAAAAATTAGGTCTTGAAGGAGTCTGTCAACTAACTCAATATTACAGCTATGATTCTTGCAAATCTCATTGATTTATAGCAGCAGTTTTTCTTATTCAAGCATTCAATTCCTTTTTATTCTTTTAAACTCTAATGTTTTATCAAATTTTGGATACTCAGGAAAGGTGATTTCAATTTTTTTCTGCGGTTTTGGAATATGATTGAGTTGATCCATCTGAATATTTTGTTTTTGAGGACCCTTTGATCTTTGATCCCAGAATAATTTAAACCTTCTACCATGAAATTGAAGCATGAATTCCATTGGAAAAGTGGGATTTCCGGCTGAAAAAGTTCCACTAGAATTTCAAACAACTTTCTTGGCTTGAGATGGTGATTCTCCTCATCAGACTTTTGAATTTTTGCTTTTGAATGATGATTATCCTCAAGTAAAAACTTGGAGAAAGATTCATGCATGAAATTTGCATAATAAATTCCATTTAATTGCTTTAGTTTATCAAATGAAGTAGCAAAAACAGAATTATTCAAAAAAATCTGAGAAACTAACTTTCTGAATCTTCAGGTTGAATTTTACAAATTCTCAGGATTCAATAACCAATCTGA
>CM062613.1:35330308-35377808 GCA_025617555.3 Puccinia polysora | reverse complement strand
AGCATGTGTCCCTTGTCTGGATTTGCTGATTCTTCTAGAAAACATGCAGAAAATTCCTTTGTGAATTTACCCGTCTCTTCCTGCCAAAAGTAACAGCCTTTGGAGTTGTGGGAGCTGCCAATATGTTTCATCTTCCTGCCATACAGCACCATTTGTTTTAAATGAGCGTGGTTGTACACATAAGCCACACATCCAAAGACACACAGAATGTCAATTTCCGGTTTGAAGCCCAGGGCTGCCTTGCACAGGGTTTTGTGTTTTCCTTTGTGGATCAATTGGTTGAAGATGAAGCTAGCATGCCTGAAGGCATAACACCACAGGGCAGCCAGCAGACCTGAGTCATGTAGAAGTGCCCTTGCCATTTCAGAGAGGGTGCAATTTTTCCTTTTGATGTGACTGTTTTGATGGTGTTCATGCGCAATTGTTTTCTTGTGAGTGATGCCAAACGGCTCAAGGAAGGATAGCAATTTCTGTGACCTGGTGAATTTAAAGGAATTTTCAGTGCGGATCTACTTTAAATTGTGGCCTGTTGACGTTGCAAATTGAAGGATCCAATCCATGATGTGTTTTGGCACTTTGGAGCGAATTTTGATGGGCCAAGAGGAGACCAAACTGGAAGCCAGATCCTGTATATTCAGTACATATTTGAATCCCTCAATGGACAGGGCAAAAGGTCCCACAATGTCCATTACTATAACATTGCCAGGGTTATTCACCAGGTCCCTGGAGACCAAGATAGGTACCAAGTGTCTACTCTTTGTCAGCACGCAGGTCTCACATTTGGTTTTACTACCAGGGGCCAGGAGAGGATAGGACATTTTTAGACTTGACAGTTGCAGAGTGCGTTCAAGCATTCTTGTAGATAGGTGGCCAAGCCTCCTATGAATGAGGGGAAAAAAAATTTTTATTGCAGAAACAGCAGCTAGTGAGGGATATTCAAATAGGAGGAAGCAGCAATTGTTGATTTCCACAGTTGGGAACCAAGTACAATTCTGAAAAAAGGTGTACATCAAGCCATCATACTCCACCAGGCCATCCAATTTACCAAATTTCCTGGTTGGAATGATTTTTCCATTGATTTGAGGGCAGAAAAGGGCATTTGAGATTTTAAGATTCCAGGCCAGCGTTGGGAGGGTTAGGTCACTGCAGAATTTCACCTCAAAAGAATCTGTGGAGGCAACCATTAACTTGAGAGAGACAGGCCGCAGATTATAGAAGAGACAGACATTGTTTGACACAGAGTTTTTGGAGCCCAAATCAGCCATTGCAGAATTTTCCAAACCCGGTTGATGCTGTATTGATGCTACCTGTGGGCGCAGGATGTTGGTGTTCAGGAGGGCCTTGTGGACATGCGCAGATTTCTGTAAACAAGTGGCAGGATTAGTGAGCCTAGGATCAGGTTGGGGAGCCCACCCTGCTTGTTTCTCCAGGCAGTCAGCCAGCCAATGACCCCACTCAAAGAAGTTTAAACAAGGGTTTGCTGGTGTTAGCCAATTCAGAGCCCACCAAACTGGTTGGCCCATGGCCAGACAATCTTGTGAGGGGGTATTCTTCTTGGTTGGATTTTGTGGTTGGTACCTGGCTGCTTGAGGCATTTTCAAGGATTGAATGATTTGGCTGGCCCACTGTTCTGTCCACTTGGTATCAACTGAGTAATTCAAGGATGTCTTTTGAGCCAAAGTATAGTTGGGGGTTGACAACCAGTCTAGCATTGAGTGCGTTGCTTATTTCATGAAAATGGTGGCCAGAGGTCTGATGAAGGATTAGCGCCATGATCAATTCCAGAGATAGCAACCCTACATGCTTTTCAACATCTCTGAGAGCAGTTGTAATAACATGGTAAGCCTTTTCAGGCTTGTGGGCTGAATTCAGGGAGAACAAGTGAGTCCATTTTGATATGATGTAGGACCAGGAGGTTTGGTCAAATTGCTCTTTGAGAATGAGGTGAGCCTCTTGTCCCATCTTACTGCGGATCAGTGGAACAAGGTCCTGGTCAATGCTGAACTGAATAATGGTGGCCGTCAGCAGAGCCCGCTCACTGGAAGTATCCAGGGTCAGAGGTTCAAAGTAGCAGTTGTGATCAAATAATGATGCCACTTCAAGGGAGAGAGCTTTGGTGCATTCCAAGAAATTTGAGCCATTGCTTTTCAGGTGAGGGTTCAGGTTTGTCCCAATCTTCTGGTAATGCAGCTTGACATCTGCCACCAAAATGACCCACTTCTCTGTTGCAGTTAATTTTGCTTGGGTAAGGAAGTCCTGGACCTCCGCCACGGTGTATGTGAAGTTTGGGTTGAGAGTTGCGCTTAGGTTGGGGTTTTCCATTGCAATGGGCTTGTCCTGGTGTACCAATGTTTGAGTGTTCAAGCCATACCTTTTTCCTTGGAAAGTCTGCCCAGCAATATCTGGTCCTAAATCCAGGGGGAAACAATGTATGGTGGTTGCTCACAAGCGTGGCTAGTTGTCCCTCTGGTGTTTTTGGCAATGCACACTTTAATGTAAATCACTCACTTTGTGTAGGTTGTGACTACTCCTGATTGGAATAATTGTGATATTGGCCATAGTACAAACTGCAAATAGCAGAGACCAGTCATTGTGGAAAACTTAAGTTGCCGTGCAAAGCTCAGTATGTATCTCTTTGAGTAAAAAAATGTGGAAGTACAATGCATGGTGCGCTTAGTAATGCAGGCTCATAACCTATGGAGAGATGTCTTGTGTAAATGTATATAAGAAATGATATTTCATTCCCCCAAGGATTCATCTTATTTTTAAAAAATGTGTTGTTATTTATAAGTTTGAGTATGTATTTGTTGTTGTGTGTCTACGGGGTTCCATGTCATCTTTGTGGAATGTTCTAGTACATACTTGATGTTTATGGGTTATTCTAGCTCTTCTATAATATGTATTATGCACTCATAACCTTACTCTCTTTATAATCTCCAGTGGGAGGTAAACGGCAAAGCTAAATCCAATTTACCTTCCAACCACCCAAGAATTGCCTGTCCCCCGGTTACTAACTGCAAAGTCATTTTACCTTGGGAGGTCAATTAGCAGGTTGGGGTGCCACATCTAGCAAGCCTCTGGATAGCTCCCTCCAGTAAATGGTGCAGCAGTTTGGAGCACTACACAAACTTGAATTTGACGGCTTTCCTCCCAATTCTTACCTCCTGCAGGGCAGATGGCCTAACTCTGCAACAGTAGGAAGCTGACAGTTAGAGAAATTGTTTCAGGTATGGATGGGCGTTCAAGTTAGGGTTGGCAGTGAGACCATTTTGGTGCACCAAAATTGGGGTGTGCCAATGATGTCTCAAAACCCCCCCTGACGTGCCAAAAACGGGGGGCTGCATTGGGAGTCACAACAGAGTGGGAAGGGGGGGATTGGTTCAAGCCAAGGAACATTGAAGGTAGGAACAAGCATTGAGGAGGGAGGGAGTAGGGGGGGATATAAGCCTAGGAAGTTAGCAATGAGCATTTAGGCGGGCCAGAGTGGGGGGGGGCACCACCAGATACGGCCACCAATCTATCATCAGAACAAGATGGTCAACATTGAGATTGGAGGTTCAGAGACAATTTCTCTATCCAATGTCATCCATCTGTCCTCATTGTTAACCTCTCTGTTTCCTTCTTTGGCCAACCTGATGTTACATATTGTGTTACATTTGAACCTTGCCACTTGGCATCCCATTCCCTCAAAGGTGTTGCCACCAACCCTGGTTCAAGTGCACTACTCAGAGGTCAGGGTGCTTATTGGGTTGCGCCCACTCCTTTTTGGTGAGCCCAAAACTGGCCTGGCCATAAGCAGGCTTTTGCAGGCCAGGTATAATCCAAGGTTTGTTGGGCCCTAACCCAACCCAAGCCCAAGTTTCTGGGCTTTTTGGGGGTTTGGGCTAGTTGGTGGGCCCTTGTTTTTTTTTAATTGAAAGTTGTTTACTGTGCTTTCAAATAGCTTGTTGCAGATTTGGAAAAAAGGGAAACAATCTCTGATCACAAAAATATGGTAGTATGAGGCAAAAACAAGGATTTTTGATTAATAGAAAGAAAAATTAAAGAAATAGAATTTAATTTCTCATCCAATCTTGAGTAAAAATCAGGGCTTTGACGGCCTCTGGAGCTAATTTGGTTCTGACCAAAACACAACGACCAGAAAAGAAGGCCCAAAAGGTTAAAACTAAAAATGAATTCATTTTCACACAAAATTTAATAAAAGAAGATAATGTGCCCAAAACTCCTCTGGCCTTGGTGGCATTAATCCTCCAAAACCTTTGGTCAAGTTGTGAAATGTGTGCAAAAGTTGAAAATCAACATTGTCTGTTGGGGAGTAAAATTGGTAGAAGGGACATTTCATGGGTACTCTCAATCTCCAGTCCAATCCACCTTTGTTGTTGCGGAATAGGCCTGCGGGGGAGTGTAAAGTACCCATATGCTGTGTGCGGGGGAGTACACATACCAACTAGGATGGCCTAGCAGTGGGTTAACCGTTCTCCCCCTCTTTACACCCTCCCCACATTGTGACGCCATGCAGTCAGATTTCCCCCTCCTGATCTCTCAAAAACTGCCTTAAAACTCCTCCTCCATCTCTAACCGGGTGCCCGCCAAGCAGCCCGAATGCCCATCTCCTGACCGAGCCCGACCCGCAATGCCCCCCGGGCTTTCCCAAAATCCGATTCTCGTCTTAGGGGTGAGCCCAAACCCGACAGCCAACCCGTCGGGTACGGGCTAGCCCGTGGGCTGCCCGGCCTGATTAGCACCCTGACTCAGAGGCGTGTCAAGACTTGTGCTCCCCCGGTCATCGTAATGATGCACGTACGTACGTACGCTACGTAATGTATGTCCTTATGTAAGTACGTACTACATGCATACATCTGTCCAGATCCAAAGCTGCTGTACAGGATGTGTGGATGATTGGAATATCTCCCACCGGTTCCGCGGTGGCCTGTCAAGCTAGAACACAACAGGAGCCAACCGATCGGATGGGATGCCGATTACTCGGATTGAGACAAATGGTCGAGTCCGGTTCGACGGCATTGGGCACCTCTCTAGAGGCCAGAGGTGAGCCATTAGGAATGAAACCGAATTGAGACGTTGTAACAGGGTGGAAGGGGTTCATATTCATTGCAAAGGAATCCGATTATCATGCTCTCAGCCGCCTTTTGCAGCAAACAAGCCCGTCAATACAAATCATAAATCAGGAAAATAACACGTCCAAGAGAGTCTTAAATGATTAAAACACAACAGCATCAAGTTCACAAATAGAGTCTCGCAGCTTCCAAGAGCTTACCGACGGTCCGCAAAACAAAAAAAGAGCTGCATGCTGGATCAAGAAGAAAAAAAAGCCAACAACTTCTACAGAGAACGCAAACGAGGATACAGAGCGGAAAGTTCGCTCAACTACGAGGAGGGGGGTGGGAATGGTGAGGGAGGGTTAGACGTCTTCGAGTTTCCTCCAATTGTTCCACCTTCCTAGAGCTTCAAATCCTCTATCATGCTTTCGATGTCGGTTAAAGCGCTTAAGACAATCATCTGATGAATTGGTCCAAGAGCCTCACCGAAGTCGATTTCGGAGTTTTGGGATAAGCAGGCTTCAATATGTCGACGATCATCGGAAAGTGATGACTGAGTGCGATCAAAATGGAGGCGACTCAAGGATTTTTGGAGCAAACGAATGACTTGAACCAGCTTTTGGTAAATGGGACTTGGTGGATTGCTCAACGATTCCGACGGAGTGCAAGCCGCGTCAGTGTCCAAGGGATTTTCTGGGCAGGCGTCGGCTGTGCGAGTGTTAGCGTTAGAGAGAGATGATGACTGAGCTGATTGACTTGAAGGAGGAGCATGTTGGGGGCCCTGCTCAACAGCTGCAGGCAGATGAGACGAGAGACTGGATGAAGGGGCGTTGGGAGGCTCGGTGGGATTTACAACATTGGCTTGGGTACCTGGGTTTCGAATCAGGAGGTTGCCTTTTCGTGAAAAAGTGGACACTCTGATGGGTGGCCGGGATGTCAACGAGGGAGAGGGAAGAGGGGTGATGTAGTACGGAAGACAGCATGCGGCGGAGCTTGGATAGCAATCGCGGGATTTGAGACGCTGTCCGCTTAGGCGGTCGTAGTTCAGACGAGAGCTTGATGAATGAGGGGAGCGATCTAAGCCAGTGGGCACGGGCACGATGGCGGGTGCCCTACTCATGTCAACAGAAGATGATACGTGGGGCCGGATCATGGGGTCGAAACAAGTTGAAGTTCCAAGACTCGAACAGGTAGATAACGGTTGAGGAGGAATGATGGGTGAACTGACAAGAGGGGCCGAGCTGTCCAGAGCTGGGCCGGGAGCACTGTGACGCGACTGCCATAGCTTGCGAAAGTTAGACTGCAAACTTTCTAAAGCTGAAATCAGTTCTTGCTGTTGGACTGAGGAATGTAGGAGTTGCTGTCGGAGGTCATTGTTCCTCCTTTCTAGATGCCCAAACCAATGCAAAATCTCTTGAACAGAGTGAAATGGGCACTTGGGTTGGTCCGAAGAAAAGGACTTATCCGGGGTGACGCAAACGTGATAGTTGATCATATCAGGAGTACCGATAAACGAGCAACCAAATCTCAAGAATGGACAAGTTTTGAGATCCTTTAGATTTGAGCTTGTTAGAAGGCTGGGGCTGGAGCTGGACGATGTTGAAAGATAGCGGTCTAGCTGCTGATAACAGGTGAATGGGGGGGGTCAGATTGAATCGTTAGACCGTAGGATGTTGATGGGGTAAGAGCGGGCGATGAGGGATTACAGAAGAAGCGATAGGATGATCATGCATGTGTGACCAAACGCTGGCTTACGATTTGAGGATGGTGAGATGAGAGCTCCCGATCAGGTGATTTCTCGACCAGAGTAGCTAGACCAGACAGCAATTGAAATCGCATGAGAGGGGGCTGCTGGGGAGAGCAGTGTTGATGGTCAAACAAGCCGGATGAGTGAGCACACGAGCCACTGGAGTCGTTTGGAGGGCCTTCGGGCTGAGGAGACGATGGCGAATGAGCAGCTCGAGGCGGATGATGGCGAGTGTGGCTGACCATCAAGTCACGCTGACAGACGAATGAGCAGTTCATGGTGGACTTGAAGGGGCAGGATACGAGCAGTTCATCGACGAGTTTGATGACGATCTTGGGAGCCGGGCTGACTAGGGAGAGGGACAATGGTTCTCGGTCGATGGGGCAGGTCGGCGAGAGTTCCAAGGATCTGAGGAGACACTAAGTGAATGGGACGGGCGGGATGAGACATGTGGATTCCCCGGTGAGTTGTTGCCATGCTTTGAGCAGATGTCGATCTGACGTAGGTTAGAGGTTGACTCACCTTGCGACAAAAGACATGATCGGCGGATTCGCACATGACAGGATCCACGAATGGGCACCTATGAGGGGTGAAAGGGGATCAGGGAGGAGGATTCGGTGATCGAGTTGATGATAGGCGGCTGCCTACTGACTGACCTGCATATTGGACAGAGCAAGTTCTCGTTGGGTTGGGTGAGATAGTCGAACGTCGTGTCTTCCACCAGATCGGGATGCTGCTCTGCAATGCTAGCTTGAGCTTGGATGATATTCGGATGACTCGAATCGATCGTGGTTATTGTTGTTGGTATTGTTGGTGTTGGTGTTGGGGTTGTTGGTATTGGTGTTGGTGTTGTTGGTGTTGGTGTTGTTGTTGTTGTTGTTGGTGGTGGCGGTGAGGGTGGTGGTGATGGCAGCCCGCGTGTCGAGCTGTCGGCGGCGCTTGGCCTTCGGGGTCCCCGACCCAAGCCGCTGCCATGAGGGGTGGTGGCGACAGGCACGGAGACAGTCGGCTTGGCAGGGTTCGGGGTCGGGGAGCGGGTTCCCGGCTGCCCCGGTCGGTGTAGATTTATCTCTGTTGCAGGGTTTTGCATTCCGCGTGGGAACACTTGGGGGTCGGGCCGGGCGCTGTGGGGTTGTGACAAGGAGGGATGGCCCACTGGTGGTAGCGGCTAGCAATCGACAATCTCCTATGACCACCTCCTGCTGGCTAGACAATGGGACGTTTCGAGTGTAGAAATGAAAAATATAAAGGTTCGGAATAATGTCTCAGGGGGAATCGATCAAGGGCCTACTCCACTTATAACTCATCCGGAGATGTATGAATCAAGCAGTCATATCCGTCATAGTAGGTTCTTGCTACGATCTATTTTGGCGATGGATGGAGGCCTCTGAACTGGGAAGAGATAGCGCAAGAGATGGGGCACCGGCGAACCAAGCAACCACCGCTGGTCGTGAATATTTATACATAGACATAATACGCAAACCATTTATGTAGGCTACATCTGCTTGTACTGAGCTTCCCCCTCCCGCTGGAGCTGTCACCGTGTTGGTATGGATGTGGCTGCACTGCGGGCAGATAGACATCAATTCTTACATCCCTGAAGATCGTGATGCCATCATCACCGACAACGCAGCACCAAGGGCTGTTCGCAGCCCGCGGCAAGTTCTTTTTTTTTCCCCAGTTTGTTGCTTTGCAAGCCGAGCAGATAAATAAAATATTTATTTAATGACGCCCAAGCTAAATGGAAGCCCCCTGTCATAATATATGGAATCCTGAGCCGGCTCTTAATCTCGTGCGATATTTCTTCCTGTTTATGCCGCGTTAGGATAAGTAATAGCTCTATGCACATCACCGGTACGTTTTACTTCAATTGACCCCCTGACCGGAACGAGTCGATCGCCATGACGAGTACCTTATGCTAGTATCCCCATGAATCGTAAATCGCTGGCTTGAAAAGTATATTGATGACAGATACAATCCTAAATGGGGCTTGAAACGCGATTCAACCGAACGAAAAGAAATGAAGAGATTATCGCACGCAACGATTTGCAGTGAGTGGTAAGTCGTCACATTTCTTATTAAGACGTATAACATAAATAATACGTAATATAATATACAGTCAGATATATTTATATGAAATATAACCACATCACCCTATCTTCGGGCTTGACGGCCGGGGCGCTTCCCGTCAGTCAACGTCAAGGTTCTCGGCTTGCGTAATCCGGGCCTGCCCAGGCCTGAAAAACTAGCTAGGAAATATGTTTGATCACAGTAGATATCACCGATCTCACTGGATACCACTTGAGGAATGACTATCGCGATCCGGGTAGCAGCCTTGTAAAGTCCCACGTTAACGACATCAAGCTCAACCAGTGACCTAACCGTACTATGCGTGGGACGGTTTAGTAAATTATCATCGATCTAGTCGGTCACCATGCAAAAGTGCCTCTCTCAGCGAAATAAAAAATATCTTCAACCTTTGGGCCATTTCACGGTTAGTATGGTCTCCCCATGCATGTATGTTTGACGTATTCAAAATACATATCATCTTTCCCATCAAACCATGGATGGAGTACCTGATGATCGAACATGTTCAACACGAGGGACTTGGAATCCCAGAAATACTCTGCGTGATTTGTTTTGTTGACCCACCGGGTCTGCTGAGGTTCAAGAATGCCTGTCGATCGCCGATTGAAAGAAGAATGCATGGGCTTACCACCCTCGAGCCCAGAGCGGGCACGATCGATACCATTTAAAGATTTGAAAAAACGATGGGAATGTCCGATCGAATCATTGGTAAGATGCGATGGTTATATGCTCCTGAGTCATGGCTAGATATGCTTCAATGATCAACACCAACCCCGCTGGCAATCCGTCTTCTGTACGAGAATCCCTGTTAGCTCCGAAATATTGACATATGGACCACGTTTCAAAAAAAAAAAAAAACCGATTGACATGGAATTCGTCCGACATATTTAATATTATTCGAACCAGGTGTCATGATCACTTATGCCAGAGTCAGGATCGAAATCTCGAAATGAAAATTCACTTGCGCACCCGGGTCCCAATCACCACTTCCTTCTTGTTTCGCGGTCAACGGATCACCTGTGGTCTTGCTTGTGGTATTGCTGCCCAGACGCGATGCGTTGGGGAACGATGAAATGTGATACTTAGCGTGCCTTGTTTTTCGCCCAACTTGTTTTATTTCTTCTCCCAGGGGATTTTGTTGTTGTTTTTCCTTACTAAACGAAATTATAGCCTGAAATACATACAGAAGAACCCTTCAACCTTTGTCTTTGCCCTGCAATCATCCAATTACGTGAAAAGAATACCAGGTCAAACTCATCGAAACTTAGTTACTTATTAAGTATCCCGATTCCTGGACAATCAGTGAATCACGCTAGCACATTACATCCACATCTATGAATGATTATAAACGCTACTTTTGCCGCGCAAAACCAAGGTCCTGATTCAGAATCTCTCGCTTTGTCGATTGTGACTTAAATAAAACTATCTTTCGATGTGTACGTGATGCAATTAATTACATAACACTTCTTTGAGTATAGTGATGGCTACCAAGTAAGAGAGAGTCCTGAGTTATGTCGCAATTGTTGAGCCTAAGTAATGCATATGAATATTCCCAACCACTTTGCCGCACTACCACCGAATCCAATTGTAAGTGTAAAGCCTTAGAGTATTCACCCTTGTCTGAGTGCATTTAGTGAGGGCTTAAGCGGACTTATCAAGGGCTTTGTCAAATTTTGATGTGACTTCTAGAAGATTGAGGATTGATGTTTTGATTATTATGCGCCTGATACTCACACTCAAATAGTATATACAACAAATATTGGGCCACAGTGGAGGATGGGTGCAACTGTGGTCAGCGGGGAAGTGGGACTGAAAAAATTTGACCATGCTCTTGCGCTTGATAGTTGTCCAACCAAAAAAAAAAACTAGCCTTATAATCAAGGCCCGACAACACAAAAGATTCTTGAGTCACAACATGTGAAAATTTCACCCTATGCTACCCTTCTACCACTTCATGCACCCCCAATACCCTTATCTACTCCTCTCATTGTACTCCATCCAGTCCACTTGACCACCATCCTCCTATGCTATTGCACCTGATCTATCCTACCATCCCTAGTCCATCAAAACTCTTTTTGATCAGGGATTTATGAAATTTCCAAGGGTAGGAACCACTCCCTAACTTGTCAACAGAAGTTTCAGTGGTCCAATTTATGGAAAAAAGGTTCAAAATTGGATTTGGAAAAATATCCACCCTTGTGCACCTTCACAACTTGTCAAACTTGTCAAGGATTTTTTTCAACACAATGATGGTTGCTCTTGGAGCAGTGACCAGTCACACCTAATGGCCCTGTTATCTCCCTCATTAGAACAAGAAATAAACCTCTCTTAATCCAAATGCACTATGAAAATCTCAGTAATGCTTTTCATTCTTAAAATTATCTGTTATCCTTTGTGCTTTTCCTCAAAGATAGACAGCTCTGTGTATATATCAACACCTACCCTAGCTAATTTCCATTGCCCATTCCAACCTTGACATCTTGCCTCATTAATATTTGATGCAATTTTTGCACAAGTCAACTATGGTCCTTCAAGTAAATCCATACTCCAAATGGGATCACCACTTGTGGACATCCCAGCTTCCTCAAATGACAAGCTAATGTATACATGAGGTTTAATTGCAATAGTTAGTATACTTCCCCCTCCAGCACTATACTCAATCATGCATGTAAAATCTATTCAATCCCATTTGGTGCTACTTTTCATATAATATCATTGCTGATGCACATGTAGATACCTATTAGGGGTTTCCAAGAAAACACCTGTCTGCCAAAATTAAAATTTCAACAGAAAACTTGGAAAGATAGGACAGAAAAGAATACAAAGGAGGAAAAGATTCTTCAAATCAATGGAAAAGATTCTTTAACTTTGAGAGATAAGAAATTGAATGTAGGACAAAAAAATAAAAAGTAGGAGAACAACTTAAAGAAGGAGGTCAAAAAAATGGCCCAGGTTAAATTCAAACCTTCAAAATGTCTAACATTGCACCAAAGGCACCATTTGAGTAATGATTTTGCTGAAATCACTCCAAAAGCCATGATTAGTGTCATCATAGTAATTGTTTTACTATAATACCACCTTCTGGGATGGTTTCCCACTCCATGAAGGCATTTAGATTAGTAATTAATTTTCTAAATTAGGGTGTATCAGAGTTAGCCCACCCGCCATTTTTTTAATGGTAGGTTTCAGCAAAATGCCCCAATTTCTAACACACCATTAAAAATAAAATAAAAACACCAATATCACATCAGACGTGTCAGAGTTACTTGAAAATAAACGTCCTTTTTCAGAAAAAGTATGTAAAGGTTTTTGAAACCTCAACCACAAATTGATCCATATATTGGTCCATGTCATACACCCCTGGTTTGCCACCTCCTTCTACCTCCAACCAAATTGGAAAAATCTGATTGATGACTCAACTCACTTCCTCACTCTCATCACTTTATTGCTCTCATAACTTCCTCACTCTCATCACTTATCCATCTCATAAATTCCTCACTCTCATCATTTCAAGCCTCCCATCACTTTCTCACTCTCATCACTTCCTCACTCCCATCACTTATTGCTCTCATCACTCCCTCAATATCATTGTTTTATTTCTCTGATCACTTCATCCCTCTTACTCTTATCAAATGGTCACTTAGCAAACCTCCCCCTGCAAGTTCACAAAAAAATACAATGAACCAAATAAAATATCCCCCACAAATTCTACAACAAAAAATCCTGCCCAATCAGCTTTCAAATGCTCAAGTCAGCTCAAGAGAGCTGATTGAATCATCCTGGTAAAATGGCTCCAAATTCCCTCCAACTATGATGCTTGGTTGGGATCCAACAATGAAACAGGATTTGGCTGGCCTTCATCCTCTAAGTTTAATGGTTATCTCCTGATGGAAAATGAACCAAAGAATAAAATAAAAGGTAGGCCGGATCATTGATCCAAACAGATTAGAGGGAAATTCAAGAACTATCAAGCCAATTACAAAACAGCACACTCAATGTCAATCTTCACTGGCTTTGGTATCACCAAATCCAATAAAGCAAAGGGAAACAACTTGGTGGTTGATAAGTTGGATTCAATTTGTCCTTCTTCTATTCAAATGGATGAAACATTTGGAAAGAAGTCCAAAATTTGCCCTTTAGCTGAATTTGATACCCAACAATATAATTCCAATGATGCTGAGGACTTGGCTGTGGATGATCAGCCAATAAACCATGATCCTGATGAAAACTTTGAGTGGCCCAAATCCAATTCCAAGGAGGATATTCAAACAAAAACAGCTTCAATCATGTCTACATCAGCACCAATCAACCATTCAAAAACTTGCTTGGATCCCTCACTTAATTCTTTTGATTATTCCCTTCCTAGGGTGGAAGAACGGAATAACTTGGCCAATAGGGAGCAAGATATTCCAGAATTGCCATTAAAATCACCATCTTTTCAAGTTAGAAAGCAATTTCTAGTATTTTCTGGTTAATCCTTACTGATTTAGAATGTAAGAAAACAGCCTCATCCTTTCCTGAATTGCCAAACAATCAAGCCAATGGGGCCCCCCACATAACCTTCAAATAAGAGTGATGATGTTTCCACACAAACCTCCTCTGCACAGGGAAAGCAAAAAAACTCCAATTCAATCATAATCAACCCAAATAGCCATCAAAAGAGGAAAAAAACTTCCAATTTTTCCAGCTTTGAAGATATCATAGAGAACCAAGATCCAAGTAAGTGCATTTATGAGATTCCTTGATTTTGCAATCAAGCTCATTGATATTAACCTACAAAAAACAGTGAAAGAACAAATGAAATTAGAAAAACTTGAATTTAGAAAGCATAGATGGGTTCATCAACTGACTATTGATGGTAAAAAGCAGAAAGCTGAGACTATGGCTCATCAAAAAAAAGGGATGCTGAGTGGAGATTGAAACAGGTTGAGTTGGAGTTTCATAAAGAGGGAAAGGAGAAGGATCAACAGGAAGATTGACTGGCCATGGAAAAAAAGGTAGGTTATCATTAGCCATGGCATGTATTTGTAGCAGTAGGACAGTGGAATAAATACAGCAGATTAAGTGATTGCTGGGCTTTTCAATATATTTACTTGGATTAAAATTTTGAAAAGAAAATCAAAAAAAATATTTTTGATTACAAAAATGTTTGAGACTATTTTTAACCCCACAAACAAAAAAAATCTTTTTTATTTTCATTTATGATTTTTTTAGTGTGGACAAATTTTTTAGATTTGTGAAGGAAAGTGGTGAACAAGTTGATGTACTTCTTCTCATGCTCAGAGATTTTATTAAAAGGTAAAAAGTCAATTATTTACATGAGAGACTTGCAATTTGACTCATCAAGAAAAATTCCTTTCCCAGAGCTGAAGAAATATGATTGTTTGATCCTTTCTTTGGCTTGTTCCAACTTTTTGGGGAAGTGCTTTTGATTGGAATTTTTCTTTTAGGAAACAATGGCAGGATACAGATCTAAAGGTTTTAGTTTTCTTCCAGAAAAAAAAAAAATTCATCAATTCCCTCCTATGCTACTTCCAAAGAGATTTTGGAATATCTCTTTTGAGCCCTCTTTTGCTGACAAGCCCTATTCTTGCCACCTCTCTTGATGTTTATAAAATCATCTCCTCCCATCCATATACTTTTATTGAGGTGAGGATCAAGAAGGAATTCAATTCATTGAGTAAAATTTGGAGGGAAGTGGGAGAAGAATGGGCAGTCTGTAAAAAGGGCAGGTGGAGAAAGAACAAGGTTTCAAAAGGTGTGTTGCATTGCATATAATCAGCCAAAAAAAGAAAGAAAGAAAGAAAGAAAAATCTCATCATCAGTAATGCTATAATCAAGGTGGATGATAAACAAACATTGAAAAAAAAATATACCAGTTAATGATCCAAACAAAAAAAAAACAAAAAAACTATGGTCAGTCATGAAAAATAATTATCAGTCTCAAGTATTAAAGAGAAGGAGGAGGGTGGGGGGGAACTACCTCAAATAAATTTATCAACCAATTTGCTATCAATGAATGGAGGAGGAGGAGGTATGGAACCTAAATAAAATTGATCAATGATTCATTGAGCAAGGAGGAGAGGGGGATGCTTACCAGGGATTGGTTGATTGTTTGGGGAGGAGGAGGATACCTAAAGAAATTTATTGATTGAGCAAGGATGATGGGGAGATGCTTACCAGGGATTGGTTGATTGATTGGGGAGGAGGAGGAGAACTAAAGCAATTTATTGATTGAGCAAGGAGGAGGAGGTGACCTAAAGCAATCAATTGATCAATTAGAAATCAATTGATTAATTAGCAATCAATTGATCAATTAGAAATCAGTTGATCAATTAGCAATCGATTGATCAATTAGCAATCAATTGATCAATTAGCAATCAATTTATCAGGTAGGAGGAGGAGGAGGGGGGGGGACACTTACCTAGGTTGATGGATCAATGAACTGCTTGGAAGGTAGGGGGGTGTACCTAGATGGGATGGATTGATCAATAAATCAGTCAATTGATTGACGGGAGGAGGAGAAGGAGGAGGAGGTGGGGGGACTTACCAGGTTGATTGATCAATTGATGGGGAGCAGAATCAGGAGGAGGAGGAGGAGGACCGGGAGCGGAATTTGAGGTGGAGTTGGTGGGTGAGGTGGTTTGGTGAGGAGGAGGAAGGAGTATAACAGTGAGTGAGTTGGGTGAGGTGGGTGAATTGGTGAGTGGAAAGGTATGAGGTGGAGGTTTTTTGTTTTGTTTTTTCTAAGTCCAGCAAAAAAAAATCAAATAATAAAAATAATAAAACCATGAGTCAGCCTTGAATTCTTGGTTGAAAAACCAAAACAAAAAAAATACTGTGATGTTATTTTTTGAATATTTAAAAACCAAATGCTACTCATCAATATGAGCCAATTTGAGGGGTTGAATCATCTCTCTCATGGCAGAAGGTGAGGGACAAGATGAGAAAGGGATGACTTGCGGAGGATTTGGAATATTATCTTCAAATATTTTGTCCCATTCACCTTTGATGTTGGCCAAAAGGTTGTGAAAGATTACACAACTAATAATCCAGTTGATGAGGATCTTCATGTCCTTGGGATTTTGAAGCTGGTTTGTTTTGAATTTACCCCAAGCTGGTCCATCTTCCTTTCAGAACACCTATTGCATGTTCACTCTGAATGCATGATTGAGCAAGATGATAGTTGAAATTGGTTTTTTGTAGCTCATTGGAAGAAACATTCCAATAAGTTGGAACAAGACGTTTCCCGCTAGCATAAGCTGAATCAGCCAGAAGTTATTGATATTGGTAAAAGTAGTTCTCTGGTTGTTGGGCAATCTGCATCTGATTGAAAACATATGAATTGTGACAAGAACAGGGGAGGCCAGCATGGCGGGATATGAACTTCTTGTTGTTATCAAATAAAATATTTAGTTCCACAGAGTATCTAAAAAAAAGATTAACCATATTTGGTCAGTGTGTTATCAAATCCTTTTTTCCACTCAAAATAGTAGTTGCCATCTAGCTTGAGTTTTTCACTCAAGGGGATAATGGTTCCATCAAAAAATCCAAGGAAAGTGGGAACACCTTCAATCTCAATTACTTTGGATATCTACTGGTGTTCTTCTTTGGTTGGCAAACAAAGGAATGAGTGACAGAAAGATAGGATAGCAATCTTGACTCTTTTGGTGTATAAGTCAATGGTTCCATAACTCAATGAAAATAGATTTTCTAATTGATGAATTGCTCCTCCATTTTGATTTTATCCCAATCTAAAAATAAAAATGGCCTGTTGGATAGCTGGATCCATCTGAGTATTCAAAGAATATTTCTGGAAGATTTGACAGTCTTCAATGATCTCTAAAAGTTTCATGAATGGGGCCAACAAAGTTTGGAACAGTTGCTGGAAGCTTAAGTATGGAAGGAGATGAAGCTTTTGCCTTTAATACATAGGGTTTTAGAGAGTTTGTCTTCTTGGAACCATGTATTGCCTTCCCAATAGAGAATTCAAATATAAAAAATTTGATTCCAAATTGGAGTCTGAATCAGAGTCAAATAAAAAAAAAAGGTCCATTCAGCTTTTTGCATTTTCAACTTTCTTCCAGGAAGTTTGATTGGAAACGTTGAGAAAGACAGTGATTTGATGGGGAGTGATTGGATGATGATGAGATGTGTGTGATGTAATGGAGATGCAAATCAAAGAAGATGTGAAGCAATGGAAATGAGATGTATGTGAAGCAATGGAGATAGGATTGGTATGGATTTACTTATGTGGAGGTGTGGATGGGTGTTTTGAATTAAATGGATGATGGATGAATGATGATGCATAAATGGTGGATTTGATGTTTGAAATACACCACTTCCATGAAACACACCATTTAGAGGGTATGTGTATTTCAGAAACCCACCATAAAAATGGCCAGTTTTGTCAACAAAAATGATGGGTTTGCTAACTCTGATACACCCTAAGTACACCAAAAGTTGTGATTGGCATGATTAAAGTATTTATTTTACTATAATTACACGGTCTGGCATGGTTTCCTACTCCAGGAAGGCATTCAAACCTCAAAAAGATGTATAAATACAAAAAAGATGCAATTTCAGAAATTTAAGGTTCTCCACACCTTTTTAAGGTTTCTAGGATGGACTGGGGTGTGGTAGCCTGCCTTTTGAGGGTCTTTTGAATCCCACAAGGCTTGAAAAAATTGATTGAGGCCTTGAGCGCCTAATATAAGATCTCCAGACCCCCTTTGGGGTTTCTTTGGGGTAGAATCTTTTGGAGAATCCAAATATGCACAACAATCAAATTGATGTGACATGTAAAAATGCAAAAAGTATCAAATTTTTATGGGGAATTCAAATCTGACCTCAGATTTGAGAAACAAAATTAATCCAATGTAAGGAAAATGAGGAAAATGTTAAGAATTAATTTTCTTTACACAAAATGGTATGATTGAAGGGGAATTTGAATACCTTTGTACCAAACAGAAAAAAAATCATAAAAATGCTACATATAAACATTTGATTCTTGGATTTCATGTATTTTGAAATATGAAAATAAAAATATCACCCAGCACAAGAATAATTGCAAGAAATATGAAAAACAGATTTGTTTGAAGAAAAATAAATGTTTCTGATGGAAGTTAAAAACACTTGTACCAAACAGAAAAAGAATGATAAATGCTACATGTATTTATTTCATGAGGGAGATTCAAATTTTTCTTAAGATTTGAATGTAAGATTTGTGAAGTTAAAATAAAACAAAAAAGCAAATATAAAAAGTTGATTTCTTCCAATAAGAGTTGATATTTTAAAAGGATGAAATTCAGCTGTACCCAGCATAAAAAGGCATGTAAAAATGAAAGATTTTCAGCTTGCTACTTGTACAGACAAACCTGTCAATATAGAATAAAAACATAATGAATAAAAAATAACAAAAATAGTGTGAACTACTAAAATATCATTACAGATTGAGATTCTTCATCTAAAATAAGGTAGGGTCATTTGCTCACCCCACCCTTGAATTTCAACTCCTTATATTTTTAAATGAATTAATATTAAAATGGCCCAAAAATTCAGAACAACACTAAAAATGATTTTTTGGCCATTGAAATACTTCACTTGCATTGTCATGTGTAGGTTTCAAATCTAAAATTCACTCAGAATTGGAGTTTTGTGTATAGTTTAGGAGTTACAGCCAGTTTTGTGTTCTGTCACAATTCCCGCACGCAGCCCCACACCCATATAGTACAAGTTGCATGTGTTGGACACTCAAAATTCAGGAACCTATCAGGAAACCCGCATTGAATATGCTTCTGGCCACAGATTCTAGATTCTTGCCCACAGCTGTCAAGTATGTGCAGATCAAAACTGCCAGGTAAACCTCTGTCAACCAGGCACTGCAGGAACCTGCTACAACCTCTATGCATGCATCATGTATATGCAATAATTTAACTAATGGATACAGGATGATTTGAAACCTCCAAAAATTGAATAATAAGATATAAAAATCAAATTATAAAATAGAAACATTAGTGAAAACAACAATAAAGGTTCACACAAAAAGAACATTATCAAATCTTCATGAAACAAAAAACATATCAAAGATTTCCTCTAAAAATTATTATTCATTATCAAAATGGTCAAAAGATGGCTGAGAATTTAAAAATATACAATTATGAACCATTTAATCAAAGGAATATAATAAAAAATCAGGAAAATGTCAGAACTAAAGAAATAACAAATTAACATTCAACCAAGTACTGACAATTATTTCACACATAAAGATGAAACAGACAGGTAAAGCTGTGTGAAAGCACTACAAATGCGTGCCAAACTATCCCTGGCCAGCCTTCTATCCTTAGACCTCTAGCACAACCCTCTCTAGGTGCCCTGATAAGGCCCCTTCACCACAGAAACTATATATACAGTACATTTTGGATAGTTTCAACCCCAGTAATTTTTAGTATCAATCCAGAACCCATTGCCATCCATGATCAAGTGTTTATAAGTGATAAACAAGTGATATATGGCCCCAGTCTTATAGTATGGTTATTAATTCTAAAACCATTATTGTGATCAGTTCTTTTCAATTCTTTTCCAGTGGACCTTAAAGCCAATAGAGAATTGATTCTTTATTATTTAAAACTTTTTGAAAAAAAGAAAGAAGCCAATCCATGTATTCTTGTGCCTAATTATTGGGAATATTTGACCCCTGAACAACAGCAAGAAAGGCTTCTTTACTATAAACAAGAAGCCATTAATGAAAAAGAAATTGAACAAGAAGAAAATTTCAATTTTAATTCTTTGCTAAGGCAACATAAAGAGTGGAAGAAATACAGAAATAAACTCTTTTTTGATAAGAAATACCAAGAAAGTGAGATTTTAATATTTTTTTATGTATAAATTTATAGAAAAAACACGTAAAAATAAAAAAATCATAAAATTTCTTTTTTTTAAATTTTTTTATTTTCTTTAGTGGAAAATACATCTAATTTTGGAGAATTGATTGAAAAAGACCTGCTTGAGGATGTCCAAAAACCTGAATCTTTGGATTAATCCCAGTAATTGTTTGGTACCCAACAAGATCCCCCTGGAATACCCTCCAAGGACAAATTTAATCCAAAATTGGTGTTAGTTCCCCTTAATTTAAACTTAAATGAGCTTAAGAATCCATCAAAAAAATATATAAAAATAGTAGAATATAATAAAAATCTATTATTATATTTTTTTTGATTATTTCTGAAAGTTTTGAAAAAAGAATTACAAATATTTCACTTCATGTTCCAAAAAAGGCGCGACACCCAAGCCAGCAGCAGAGCACTGTCCTATGGATCTCTGCCCAGAGGAGCGCACACCTGCAAGGAATTCAGTTGCAAGTGGGATGAAGGAGGAGAGAAGAAAGAATCTAGTGCAGGAGAATGTAAGCCACTGGGACCTATTAAATGAGGCCCAGTCTCAACAAGACATGTCAGCCATGAGTAAAGACATAGCTTTGGAAAAAATATCCCAGATAGCTCTGCAAAAATTGATCACCAGAAAGGAGGTAGAGACTTATGTGAAAAGCCAGAATCCTTGGGATCAGCTAGCCACCTTAGAGGTAGAGGAAAAAGAGCCTCAAAAGAAGAGGTCCTCAACCAACCAGAGACAAAGTAATCACAAAGATTGGGACAAGATCATCTCTCTAGCTCATAAATGTATGAAATTATACAACAATTAGATGCTTCATCATCCAATTCTTTCACTCTTGATGTAGCTCATGATTTAAAAGTTGTAAGCACCAATCTTGATAAAATTTATGAGAAACTGGAAAAATTGAACTTAAAAATTTAAAAGATACTCCAATCTCAGGAATTACAAGCCAGAACCAAAGGTGCAGAAATAGAACCTTTGAAAGAAACTATAAGTATTAGTAAGTTAACTCTAATGAGACATGTAGATACCACCTACTCTTCTATCCAACAAGAACTCTTCCTTTCAATTCACTATTAAAAATAAGAGGTTAATAGTCACCAAAACCCCTTCCACCCATTTGATCAAAAAAATTGATCTGTTAAGTAAAAAACTAGACTTAGAATTAGGTATGATCAAGAATGATCTTAGAGACCTTGAAGTCAGCAGTATTAAACCCCCAGATAACTCAGAAGAACCAAAACCAACTAGGTTATCCAACACCAACATTAATCCTAGACAAAGTCTGTTCAGATTTGAATCCTATAAACCTAGCCCTACTCCATAAGTGGAACAAGCTCTAAAGTTACTCCCACCTATAACTGAATTTCCAAAATCTTTAGGAGAAGGAGAGTATGACCATATCAACTTTATTAAATTCATAGATTATAATCTATTTTCATATGAGCTCCCTGAAACCATTGCTGTAGTAAGACTACCAGGTTATTTGAAGGAGTAGACCTTAATTGGTTTATCAAAAAAAGGGAAGAATTAGGTTCCTTATCTTGGAATTACTGGAAGAAGCTGATAAAAGAAAAGTTTTTTACCAGAGTTTGTAAAAGAAAGATGATGAAATCCTTTGAAACATCTCCATTTGATCTCTTCAAAGACAAACCTCATAAATGGTGCTTAGAACAGAAAAGGAGGCTGGATTGTTTTTATCCTGAAGCTGATAAGGAGGAGGTTAATGAAATAATTCTTAAATTATGTCCTGGAAAAATTAACCATTGTTTAAGGTGTAGAATTACCATGGATTCTGATCTTTCTACCTCAATTTTTGTAATAGAAGAAACTATAGATATGAATGGTCTTGATAGAAAGGTCAAAAAGCCCAGAGACCAGAAAACAAGGACTAGAGAAGAGTATAAAACTAAGGTTAAAGATTCTTATGCTCCAAACCCCGCTCACCCTGAAGTCAAGAAGACCTCAGAAACCCAAAAAAAGGTATGCTGGAACTGTAACCAGACAGGACATCTCATACCTGATTTTCCCCAACCTAGGAGAAGGATTAATACTATACAAGGAGAAGAGTATGAAAATAAACCTGAACCTCAATATGATGAAAATGATGGATCAGTTTATGAATTTGAATTTATTTTCACTAAACCAATCAATTTTATAGAAGGTAACATAGAATCTTACTTGGATATAAATTTGGTTAATGAGGACTCCAACTTTTCCCAACAATGGAGCCCTAGTATGAAAATCCAACATGTTTCAGAAGCCAAGACTTTAAATCTAAATACCTCTGATGGTAAAAGTTATACTTCTGGTAAGAACTTTTAGAATACTGGTCTGATTGAGTTTCCCTGGTTAAACTAATCCTGGAAAGTGGAGCTTTTTGCTCTTGTGTGGGATCATCTTACCTAGACAAACAAGCTAAAAATTGAAAGGGAACCTACTACCAGTACTACCAGGAGTACCCCAGGCTAAGTTTAGCAGCTATAATTAATCCTTAAACTCTATAGGAGTATGGTCCACTGATCTCATAATCCTCCATACAAAAGGGTCTCTCCAGCTAAAAATTGAGTTTGTAGTATTACAGAAAGGAGTATGTAATTACTTCATAATAGGTAATGATTCTGTCTGCCTATATGGAATAGATTTATTTCAAAGCAAAGGAATGTATTTCACCATAGGAGGTAACTAGAATAATAATTTTCAGAAATGTCACATCAATAATTGGAGTTCTGGATCTACCTATGAACCAAGAGTATTTCTCCCAAGAAGGTTTAGACTCCCAACTCAGTGTAGACTAGAAAAGTGATATCCTTCAATTCTGCTTTGAAAATCAGAATGCCTTCTGAACCAAATATGACCAGATTGGTAATATCAAAGGGAATGATATGATTCTAACTCTAACCATCAAACCTCCTTACCCTCCAAATCTTAGGAGACCTGTTACCCATCTAGTCCAAAATCTAGAGCTGCTCTTGAAACTCATATCCAAGAAATAATTGACCTAAAGTTTTTGAGGAAATTAGGACACAATGAACAAGTGGATGTTACTACACCAGTGATCATAGCTTGGCACAATGATAAGTCAAGAATGGTGGGAGACTTTAGGATGCTTAACAACTATACTCAAGCCAACTATTATCCTATCCCAAGGATTGAACATGCTCTCCATAAACTTTGAAAAGCTAAGATTATCACCACCATGGAAATTCTAAAAGTTTTAAATCAGATCCCTATTAGCCCTGATAGCAGGAGGTTGATGAGGATTATGTGCCACTTAGGGATATATTAATATCTAAGGATTCCCTTTGGGATAAAAAATGACCCTTCCTGCTTTCAAAGGATGATGGATACAGTACTTGTTGAGTTCATCAGACAAGGTTGGATTATGGTTTATATTGATGATGTCATAATTTACTTTCATGACTGGGCTACTCCTAAGGAAAAAGTAAGACTAGTCCTAAAAACCATCTATGCTACCGGTTTCAAAGTATACATGGAAAAGTGTAAATTTAGAAAGGGAGAACTTAAGGCTCTAGGGCAAATATTCTCTGGTACAAATTTTACAGCTGACCAAAGAAAGATAGCTGCTTTCATGAAAAGAAAAATGCCCAGAACAAGACTGAACTATTGTCCTTCAATGGCTTCTGCAGTCACTGCAGGAATTACTTACCCAAATTTGCTCTAATAACCAAGTGTTTATACAAAATCATCAACATGGACTTTGTAACTGGATTACCTCCAGGAGGAGCCTACTCTTAGAACTCAGTCCTATTAATAGTTAACAGGTTTACTAAGAAATCCAAATTCTTACCTAACCACAAAGAAGAAACAGCTATGGAAGGAGCACTGCTTTTTTGGAACAGACTCATTGCAGATTTAGGAGTCGCAAAAATTATTATAACTGACAGGGACCCAAAATTAACCTCTGAATTCTGGAGAAATCTTCATGAAATTCTGGGAACTCATTTAGCCTTTTCCACAGATTATCATCCCCAAACTGATGGGTTAGCTGAAAGAATGATCCAGACTCTAGGGGAAATTCTCAGGAGGCTCTGCTGCTTTGGGCTAGAATAGAAGAATAAAGATAGATACTGAAATGACTGGGTCAGCCTCTGACCTGACCTAGAAATAAATTAAAACAGCAGCAAACACTCTACCACAAAGGAAGTTCCGTATGTCCTAGAAAGGGGATGGATAATAAGTTACAAAAAGACAATCTTAACAGAAAAATGGCAAAAATACATCCTACATCAGTGGATTTCAAGAAAATGATAGATATAGCTAACAAACATGCAGTTAAATGTTTTCAAGCTGCTGTTGAGTAAAACCAACAGAGATGGGACAAAACTTTTAAAGAACCTGACTTCAAAATTGGAGACCAAGTCTTGATATCAAATTTTAATTTAAATAACTTATCAGGTAATAGAAAACTGAAACCTGCATTTGTGGGAACATTCACCATCAAAAGGCTTCATGGAAAGAATTCTGTAGAAGTGATTCTTGTTAAAATACGTATGCACTTATGCGTGTGCTACATATAAGTGTAATCCAAATGAGATGCACATATGGACCTCTCCGGCCCATTGGACACTCACACGGACCATACAGGCCTGTGTGGATGTCACGGATTTGGGGAAACTGGCCTCAAAACGCGTGAAACAGGCCTATTGGTACACGGGCCCTAACGGGCCTGGTGAGGTATATTGGAAAATACAGCCAGATGGGCTTGTATGGGCATAATTGGGCCCAAGGTTTATTTTGGACATACTTGACCAGACAGGCTGGCCCGACAAAGTATGGTTTACTTAGTTTTTGGGCTTGAAGCGGCCCATTGGGGCCGCCGCCCATGCTGCAGCCTGGCTGGGGCTGTCACCTGTGTTGCAGCCTGGCTGGGGCTGTCACCTGTGTTGCGGCCCGCTTGGGGCCACTGTTTTTGCCTTTGGCCCATCTATGGGGCCCAACAGCCCGCTTAGGGCCGTTGTAGGGGGCAGGGGGACTCAAAATGGAGCCCCCCCACCCCGGTCGTGGCTGTTGAGCCCGTTGCGGCCGCCGCGGGGCTGGAGGCCCTGGCTCCTCCCCCTCCCCTTGCTTTCCATTGCAAGGAGGAGGGGGAGGGCTGGCTGGATGGAACCAGCCAGAAACTGGTTGCAAGGAGCAACCAGTCATGGTGGGGGGGACTTGATCACCCCCCCACCAAAGGTGGCTGCTAGGCCGGTTGCATTGAGGCAACCGGCGGTGGGGGGGAATTGACCACCCCCCCACCAACAAAGGGGCGCTCTCCCCCCCCCTTTACCAAGGGGGAGGAGCAACGGGCTGGAGGGGACCTGACCACCCCCCAGCCCACCTACCGTAGCAATTCCCTGGGGGTATCAACCCCCAGGGCCCCTGGTAGGGGGATTTGACCACCCCCTCCAGGGATCTGTGAGAAAGAGGGGATGGGACAGCATGTCTGCTGGTCACCCCCTCCCCAAGTGTGTCTGAGACCAGACCCAGGTGTGTCCTGGGTCCCTCCTGGTCATTTGTATGGCCAGGGGCTGATTGCATGAGGCAACTAGCCAGCATGTGAGGTAACAGGCCGGTTGTAATAGACAAACAGCCATGTTTTTGAACAGCTAAGGGGCTGGTTCAGCCCCATTGAGGTGGAAAAACCAGAAATAACCGGAATAGGCTGGTTGTAAGGGTACAGGGACTGATGCCATGTGGGCTGATGTAGCCCAAACCAAGTAACAAGGCCTGCAGCTCCTGTAGAGCTCTTTTGGGGCGGAAAATTTGCCTTTTGGCTTGTTGTATCATGGGCTAACAAGAGGCCAATCTTTTGTACTTGAGGAGCTCTTCTCCATGTTGTTTTCAATCATCCATTGATAATACATTTGAATTCATCACCAATATCATCCAACATATTGCCCCATTGTGAGAGCCCATCAGAAATTATTGACACAAGGTGTCCAGCATTTCTTTTGCTTTAAATACTGCTCATTTGCCTAAGCTAATTTCTGGCCATAATTATAAAAATTCTAAGTTATGAACCTTCCAGGAAACATACAGTCTTCTTAGTAAGCCTGATCAAACAATTCAACCCCGGAGAAGGAAAAAAAACGGCTTCACCAGAGATACCTGTAGAACATGAACCTGAAAAAGGAAAAAGAAAGATCAGCAAGATCCTTAAAAACAAGAAAGAAAGGAAAAATGGGAAGGACATCAGACTTTACCTAGTAAGATATAAAGGGAAGTTAGCTGAAAAAGATGAATGGCTACCAGAGAATAACATCCCAGATGGACCTATACACCTGAAAAATTACAGAGCCAACAAAAGAAAATAGGCCCAATTAGTTTTTCAGATAAAGACACATCTTGGAGTGGGGTAATGTCAGCTTGCTACTTGTACAGAGAAACCTGTCAAAGTAGAATAAAAACATAATAAATGAAAAAATACCAAAAGGAGTGCACAAAAAACTACAATATTATTACTGATTTAGATTCCTCATCAAAAAAAGGTAGTTTTACCCACTGACCCCACCCTGGAATTCCAACTCCTTACATGTTTAAATGAATTAACAAGAAAATGGTAAAAAAATCACAATACCACTACAAGTGATTTTTTGGCCAATATGATATTTCACGTGCATTTTCACATGTATGTTTCAAACCTGAAATTTACTCAGAATTTGAGTGTTGTGTATAGTTTAGGAGTTAAAGCCAGTTTTGTGTTCTGTCACAATTACTGCATGCAGCCCTGCCTCCATACAGTACAATTTGCATGTGTCTGACACTCAAAATGCAGGCACCTGTCAGGAAACCCGCATTGAATATTCTTTGGGCCACCAATTCCAGATTACCTCCTGCAGCTGTCAAGTATGTGCGCATAAAACTGCCAGGTCAACTTCTGTGAACCAGGTACTGCAGGAACCTTCTAAAACCTCTATGCATGCATCATGTATATGTAATAATAGGAACGAGAGATGGTGAATGATTTGAAAATTCTCAAAATTGAATAAAAACATAAAAAAAAAATTATAGAATGGGAAAATTAGTGAAAAATAAAGGTTTTCACAATAACAAAATTATCAAATCTTTATGAACCAAAAAAAATATCAAAGAGTTCCTCTAAAAATTATTAAAAATTATTAAAATGATCCAAATATGGCTGCAAATCTACAAATATCTACTTCTGACCACTTTGCTCAAAGGAATATAATATAAAATAAGGAAATATGTCAGAACTACAGAAATAACAAATCAACATTCAAGAAAGTTTAACACCTAAACATGACACAGACAGGTACAGCTGAGTGAAAGCACTAAGAATGCATTCCAAAACAACCCTGGCCAGCCTGCTAGTCTTAGCCCTCTAGCAAAACCTCTCTAGGTGCCCTGAGAAGGCCCCTTCACCCCAGAAAGGTGTATATAAAGTACCTTTTGGATTGTTTCAACCCCAGTAATTTTTAGTATCAATCCAAACCCCATTGCAATACGTGATGAAGTGTTTATAAGAGAGGAAAAATTGATATATGGCCCCATTCTGATAGTATAGTTATTAATTCTAAACCCATTATTGATTCCATTGAAGAAAATCAGCAAAAAAAAACCAACCTTTTATCTGATACCCTTTCAACCGTGAAATCAAGCAATACCTTTGTGAGCAAATTACTTCAAAGTAAGTCTGTTTCTCCCTTCCTGAGTTCTGTGTGATTTTAAGATCAGAAAAACCATCATTCCCTTGGGTGTTACCCCTTTGAAGTAATTCTGAAGGAACCCATTGACCAGGGTTTTATACTGTCCAAATTGGCCCCATGAAGAGAGGTTGTTTAACTTTAAAGATCCCCAGTTTTGTAAAAACTGTGACCCCTATTAAAAAAATATTGAAAACCCTTTTTTATCAAAACAACACAGAAATTTCACTTGCCCTCACCATATTTTTATTATTTGAGAATTTTAAGTGCTTACTTGGAACTATTATTATTCCAATAGCAATATTGATTTCTGTAGCTAAAGGGCAGCAAGGTTCCTGGCATGAGGAAGCTGACACAAATATACCTATTTTATGAAGAGAAAAAAAATTTGCTGAAATATTTCAACAAAGATTTCATTCAGTAACATAATAAGTGTGTATCACATTCCAATGTGAAGGGTAATTCTCCTCATCACTTTGACATATCCTTTTCCTCATTACCATCTACCTCAATCAATAAGCATGACACAAATAAAGCACAACATCCATGGTGCCTTCCGCTTACTACATCCAGCTTGCGTAAAAAGCTTCCAATCCTGTAAACTCAGTCTATACTTGCAAATTTTTGCATTTAACCCTAATCTGGTCAACCATCCATTCAAGCTTTCCTCTTCTATCCATGGGTATGACTAGCCCTCAGACTTCCATTCTTGCGCACACAACTAAATTGAATTGCAGCCATTCCTAGATAGCCACATCAACTTTATAGTTCCACAAAAGGACTAGCTAACTTCCCTGCATAACTAAATTCATTCATATGCATTGCCTTCACATTTCATTCCTTCCATATCTCTTCTATTACTATTGTGTAATCTCACATTCTATTGTTTTGCTCCTGCGCTATGACATTGGAAAAAACTGTACTGTTTATTTCCTTTTACCATTCTGTTACTGTCATTCATTGCATCATTGATTTCTAGCTGCGTAAAAATTTCCATCAGGTTGTATCTAGTCATCATTGTATTAACTTAGAAGGACCATACCATTTGCATCAAGATTGTTTCCTAAGTTAGTTGATTTCATACGTTCTTGCATTTTTCTAAGACAAGTCATCACATTGGGCTTTTGTCTTGGTTTCCATCCATTGGAACAATTCATCCCACTTGCTTTTTTTGGAACCATCAAACCATCCGTTTGGTTCTTGCAGTTAGACTTGCTATCTTGCATTCCTCCCTCACACTCAGCTTCTTCCATTTGCACTCACAATCACCTAAGATTGTACTGTAGTACATGGGGTGGTTGTTGTCACACAACCACCCCACATACTATAGGGAAATCTGAGATGATTGTGAGCGCAAAGGAAGAGACTGAGTGTGGGAGAGTGCAAGGTAGCAAGGCTAACTGGAAAGTGCAAAATTATGATGGGGTGACTCAACAAAAGGCAAGAAGGGAGAAACATTAAAATCCAAAGGAAACCAAAGCCAAGCCCAATGTGATGACTGGATTTAGCAAGATGCAAGAATGTATGAAATTAACTAACTGAGGATACAATCTTCATGTAGGAGACAAAGCCTTTCTAAGTTAATCCAAAGGTGACTAGACACAACCTGATAAATGGCTGGATACAGCTAGGAGGTGATATGCAATGAATGGCATGAATGGAATGGGAAATGAAATAAGTTTACAGTCATTTTTGAGGTTTTAGTGTAGGTGCAAGACAATAGAATCTGAGAGTACAAGAATGTAACAGATGGGACAGGAAGGAATGACATGGGGATAAAATGAAAATGTGAAGATATAGCTTATGCAGGTTAAGGGACTAGTCCATTTGAAAACTATACAGTTTATGTGGCTATCTAGGCATGGGTGCAAAATAGTGTGAGTGCATGACCAAGAATGGAAGTCCAAGGGCTGATGATACCCAGGGTGAAAGAGCAGAGCTCAAATGGATTTTCAAACAGAGTAGAGTTAACTGTGAGGTTTGCAAGTATATACAGATTCAGTTGCCTAGATTGGAAGGTTGTTACACAAGCCAGAGGAGGTAAGTGGAAGGCACCATTGATGTTGTGCTTTGTTTTTGTCACACTTATGAACTGAGGTAGATGGTACTGAGGGAAGGATATTTAAAATTGAGGAAGAAAATAACCCTTAAGATTGAAGCGTGAAAGTTGCCTGGGTATAAAGACACAAGCTCCTGCAAGCGTTCAGATGATTTTCCCATTGATTCCAAAAGTTGTTTTAGCTAATGTATACACTTAATACTACTATAATTCATGGCTATTAAATAAATCTATAATTTAAATATTTTTTCATCTCCATCTTGTTTTTCCAAAAAATGTATTTGCCAGAATGAGTAATGCATCCCCAATACTGCTGCACAAGGTCTCCAAGGCAAATGCAAACAATTCTGTTTTTGAAAAGTGGCTTGTAAATTGGCTTTGAATAGCAAGCCAGTGGTCAATACCCCAGTAGCTTCTACAAGTGAGATATGAAGTAAAAGGTCTGCACTGCAAGTTAACCATCATATAGCGCTAGTCCCAGAGATCCAATCCTCAGGAATCCAGAACCCAGGTAATAAAGGCTAGAGACTAACTAAATGGGAAAAATGAAACTAATATAATCTAACTATTGTTCTTCATAGTATTGCTGATATTCCAAAGGTAAACTAAAAATACACCACCACCACCAGCACAACCACCATATTTTGGACCTTCTACCACATTTCAGGAAGCCAAGATGAATTCCAAGGTGCAAGGCAAAGTGAAAGGTGAAGAAAAAGCTGCGGCAATACCACAAGAAACAAGGGAAGAACGGGTAGAAGGTGAAGGAGGAAACGGAGCAGAACAGGAAGAAGGAAACAGAAGAGAGGGAAGGAATTGAATGGACAAGAGGAAGGGATTGGCATGGAAGGAGATGGAATCAAGGGAAATGGGATGGAAGGCCCAAGCAAGGGGAATCAGGTGCAAGCTGGGACGCCAAGTGAGACTGATGCAAGGCTGTTGACTGGCAATGTTGGGGAAGGTTTGTCAAGAGGCCAAAGGAAAAGAGCATATGAGGAGCTCTTGGAGGAAGCTGGATGGAGTGCCGGGCCAAAGAGGGCTTGGACTGCAAAGTGCAAGGAGATATTTGAGAAGCATCTGGTTACACAAGTACTGGTTTTAACACAAATATCTACTCTAATGAATGACAAGGATTTAGATGAATTAAAGTTATATATATATATCATTATATATATATATATATATGTATATATTTATCATTATCTATATATATATTTATCATTATCTATATATATATTTATCATTATATATATATATATTTATCATTATCTATATATATATATATATATATATATATATATATATATATGTTTTTGTAGGCCAACTTGGCTAGTGGAAGCCATTGCAACCAGTTTTCCTGTTGATAGGCAACATACATTTCAAGATACTGTTTGAGAATCTGATTAACTTTTTTGGTTTGCCCATCCTTTCCCGGGTGGTACACCATTAAAAAGTTAAAAGTGATCTTCAAATGTTGCCATAGCAAGGTCCAGAAGCTAGAGACAAACAAAGATCCACCATCAATGATTATGTTATCAGGTAGATCATGTTTTGAAAATAAATATTCTATGAATAAATTAGCTAAGTCTTCCAAAGAGGCAGTCAAATTACTGCAAAGAAATAAATCCATGTTCAAAAAGTGATCTACTACTACTAAAATAGCATCATAACCACTAGAAATCAGTGATTTCAAAATGAAATCCATAGACCACAAGTGACAAGGAATAGGCCAAATTGGAAGTGGTTTGAGAAACCCATAATTCCAATGTTTTGAGGATTTGGTATGATAAAATCATAGCACACGCTAATATAGTCTTCTAATTCCTTGCTCCAACAAGGCCAATAGAAGTCTTGTGAAATCAGTTGGTCAGTTTTATCCTGCCTATGATGACAAGACAGCAGAGAATTATGCAGTCACTCAAAGATATCTAACTTAATGCAAGGATTACCTGGCACTAGAATACAGTCTTTCTAAAATAAATAAACATTTTAATCAATACCATAACAACTATCTAATAGATTTTAACTCTTGCAAACTTTGATACACTTGAGATTGTTGAGTTGGGATTGTTTTAGTTTGGAAGCTGTGTCTTGCAGGTGAGTGCTTATAAAACTGAGTTGGGAAGACTGAGTTGAGAAGAGTGTCCTAACGTTTTCAGGGTTGTGTGTTGTCATTGGCAAAGGTGCTTCCCCCCCTGGTTAAACATTGTCCCAATGTGATAAAGCATCAGGGAATACCACTTTTTTCCTAGGACAGTATATGATTGTAAAGTTGAACTTGGAGAGGTAGTCAGCCCATTGTGCCTGTCTGTGTTTTAGGACTTTTGAGCTCATGAAATATTAAAGAGAATTGTGATCAGTTAAAACCTCAAAGGGTTCCATAAGGCTCAAAAGATATGAAAACCATTTCTTCAAGCAGTAAAAAATCTCCAGAAGTTCATTGTCATGAATCTTGTAATTAATATCTGAAGCAAGCAATTTGCAAGACTTGAAATATACGGGATGAAAGAGGGAAGAATAGGAAGAAAACTGCAAGATTACTCCTGCAATTGCATAGTCCCTTATGGCTGTTTCCACAATAGTGTGAGCTAGCTTGTTGAAGTGAATGAGTATTGGAGCAGTGATGAAGGCTTTTTTTAGAGCTTTGAACTCCAAAGCAGCTTGTTCTGGAAAAACAAAATGAGTGTCTTTCTGAAGAAGGTTAGTAAGATTCAACATTTTCTTGGAATAATGCTCAATAAGCCTCCTGTAAAAATTGCTGAAACCAAGGAAAAAATTGAAGGGATTTGACTGAAGAAGGTTCAGGCCAGTCCAATATGCGCTAGCTCTTGACTGGGTACATCAATAGTCCTTGCTGAGAGACTATGAAAACTAGAAACTGAAGAGAATGGGTAGGAAACTGATACTTACAGGCTTTTGCAAACAGGTTATTCTTCTGAATTTGCTGCAGCATGTCTTGCAAATGTGAAATGTGATCTATAAGAGTTCTCAAGTAGACTAATATATCATCAAGATAAACCACAAGGTATTTCTCTAAAAGTTCAGAAAAAATGTCATTGGAAAAATGTTGAAAAGTCAAAGGAGTGTTTCAGAGGCCAAAAGGCATGATGGTATACTCATGACTGCCAAACTGTGTTCTCATTGCGGTCAAATAATCATGACCTTTGGAAATTCAAATTAGGTTGTAGGCACCTCAAAGGTCTAACTTCAAGAAATAAGCAGCTCCAAGGAAGAGAGTGAGAATCTGCAACATAGGCAGTACTGGGTAGGCATTCTTTTGGGTTACCTGGTTCAGTTTCCTGTAGTCAACAAAAAGGAAAAGGCTACTTTATTTATTTGGAAAAAATAGGACAGGCAAGCCAGTATTTGAATTGCTTGGTAAAAGAAATCCTTTCAATAAATTTTCTGCAATGTAACCTTGAAGCGCGGTTGATTCTTGCTTTGAGAGAGAGTAGACTGGTCTGGGTTCTGGAGGTGGGCCAGTGAATTCAAGACTGTGACCATAAGAACCGGAAGGAAGAAGTTTATCTGCCTTTAGAGCTGAAAAGAGGTCAGCAAAGTCATGATAAACCCAAGGTAAAGACTCTCAAATGATTTTTAAATCTTCAATGCCCTCATATTCAAGAACCAGATTTGAAGTGCTTGAACAATGCAAGAGGATTAGGGAGCTCAAAATGAACCATTTGGTTGGTTCCTGTTTCTCTTTGAAGAAAAAAGGAAGAGGTAATTTGGATAAATTAGCAATAACTCCTAAATATGAAGAGGGAACTTGGGAAGGAAGGTCATGATATTGAAAATCTCCTGGCGGAAAATTTTCATCCAACTCAATGACAGTGTCAGGTAGGCTGTTTAATTCATTTTTGGAAGAAAGGTTAGCATCCTGGGATTTCAAGGTTCAAAGTTTAATTAATCCTTCTTGCCAATTCACATCCGGATTCCAGTAAACTAGAAAGTCATGGCCTAGAATGGTATGGTCCATTTTGGGGATACCCAAGACAAATAAATCCCATTCAAAGATGGGGAAAATGGAAAATGTGAAGTTCCATTTTGCCTTTTGAGAAACCCAATGAGACAGCTTTTTTGCACTACTTAATAAATAGATGGAAAACTTATCTATCTTGGAACACATAAGATTTTTGGAAGTGGCAAAAGATTCACTTATAAAAGAAACACTAGCACCAGAATTGAGTAGAAAACAATAGGGGGTATCAAAGTTAACCAAACCCGCCATTTTTTAATGGCGGGTTTCAACCCAAATCCGCCATTTCAAACCCGCCATTAAAAATCAAAAAAACCCACTTATTTCAGACCAGACGTGTCAAAGTTAACCTGAAATAAGTGGGTTTTTTTGAATAAAGTATTTAAATGCTTCCACCACCTGTCCACGTCATACACCCCTGTATTCCCACCTCCTTCTACCTCTGACCTCATCGGAAAATGTTTTACCCCCACCCTCATCATAAAATTGATTGACCACTCTCATCACTTTATCTCTCTCATCACTTGATCACTCTCATCCACTTCATCGCTCTCAAAACTTCATCACTCTCATCACTTAACCGCTCTCATCACTTGATCACTCTCATCCACTTTATAGCTCTCAAAAATTCACCACTCTCATCACTTTGTCGCTCTCATCACTTGCGTAGCCCAAACTCTTTCAAATGGCCCCTCAGCAAACCTCCCCCCACAAGTCCAACACACCCAAGAGAACATCACCAAGGAACTCCAAAACAAACAATCCTCCCCCATCAGCTTCCAAGGGCTCAAGTCAGCTCAAGAGAGCTGATCACATCATCCTGGTAAACTGGCTGAAAATTCCCTCCAACTACAACGCCTGCTTTGGATCCAACAACGAAACACGTGTTGGCCGACCTCAATCCTCTAAGGTCAATGGTTATCTCCTGATGGCCAATGAACTCAAGAAAAAAACAAAAGGTAGGCTGGATCTGTCATCCAAACAGATGAGAGAGAGGTTCAAAAACTATTGAGCCAAGTACAAAAAGGCCCACTCCATGTCTATCTCCACTGGCTTTGGTATCACCAACTTGGACAAAGCCAAAGGAATCAACTCGGTGGTTGATAAGTTGGACTCCATTTGTCCTTTTTATATTCAAATGGATGAAATATTTGGAAAGAAGGCCAACATCACCACCCTAGCTGCTTTCAATGCCCAACAATCCGATTCCGTTGATGCTGAGGACTTGGCTGGGGATGCTCAGCCTACCAACGGGGACCTTGATAAAACCTTGGCCTTGGAGTGGCCCCCATCTGATGACAAGGAGGATATTCAAACACAATTGGCTCCAATCACTTCTACTTTGGTATTGATTGATCAGTCAATCCCAACCTTGGACCCCTCACTTCCTTCTTTTGATTGCTCTCTTCCTGGGGCAGAACAACTGGAGAACTTGCCCAATGAGGAGGATGTTATTCCTGGATCACCGTTGCCATCAACATCTGCTCAAGTAAGGAACTAAATTTTTTTCAATTCTGTCTGGTTGCTCCAGACTGATTTACATTGTAAAAAAACAGGCTCATCCATTTTTGATTGGCCAAAAACTCAAGCCAATGGGGCCTCCCACATTGCCTTCAAATATTAGTGAGGACTTTCAGACTCAAACCTCCTCTGCCAAGGGTAAGTGAAAGGCCTCCAATTCCATCAATGTCAACCCCAAAAGTCATCAAAAGAGGAGAAAAACTTCCAGTTTTTCGGGCTTTGAAGAAATCATGGAGAAGCGAGATTCATGTAAGTTGATTGATTCAATATCCTTTCTTTAAAAATCATGCTCATTGCCATTCCCCTCCAAAAAACAGTGAAATCACAAATTGAATCAGATAAACTTCAGTTTGAAAAGCAAAAGTGGGATTGCCAACTGGCCATGGATGGTCAAAAGCAGCAAGCCGAGACTTTGGCTAATCAACAAAAATTGGATGCTGAGTGGAGGTTGAAACAAGCTGAGCTAGAGTTTCAAAAAGAGGAAAAGGAGAAGGATTGACAGCAAGTGCAACTGGAAAAGGAGAGGGAACAACGGGCAAACAAAAAAAAGGATA
Organism: Puccinia polysora; assembly: GCA_025617555.3. NCBI lineage: Eukaryota > Fungi > Basidiomycota > Pucciniomycetes > Pucciniales > Pucciniaceae > Puccinia > Puccinia polysora. The sequence goes on along the minus strand of CM062613.1, from coordinate 35,342,240 downwards.
AGGTATCAGTAGCTTTGGCTTGCATTGGCAGTGGTAGATTGGTAGAAGAAATACAGCAGATTACTCAAATGCTGGGCTTGTAAATATATTTGCATGGATTAAAGAAAAAAAAATTATTTTTTACTACAACAACGTTTGAGAGCATTCTTAACCCCACCAATATACAAATCTTTTTTGTTTTTAATGATATTTTTTTCTCTAGAGTAAATTTGGCTGTTTTTCATGTCCCTACAAGTGCTCTGAGTTTTTTTTATTAATTTGGAGTGACATGGCCATTCTGGTATGGGTTGCTGTGTCCACAGCTGGAAAGTACAGTGCTTGTACTTGTTAGCCGCCCAAACCATTTTGACTATACCTTTTTGCTTGAAATCAAGCTTGCAACTAAAGCACTTTGGCCCAGTTGTTTGAGCCTGATGTGGGCAAGGAGACAATTGTTTGCTCAAGGCAGTGCCACTGTGGGTTAAATCAAACCAGACCCTGTCACACAATGGTCTTGAACATCATACTTTCCTGCAAAGGGATCACAGTTATACTCAAACCCAAGGTTGCAAATGAAACAATTTGGCCCGACTGACCAAGTGCCAATCCTCTCACATTGACGACCATTGAAAAGGCCCAATGGATTATGCCGTTGTACAGGCCGCAATCTCATTGATATACAGACACTGGCCCAATATGTCGACCATTTCCAGCGCTGAAATACTTCGGGGTCAAACATACGCCACAACAATGACCTCCTATAAAGTCAGATTGTTAGCTTAGTCTGATCATGCTTTGCGATGCGAGCAAGGGGGGATGGCCGTGGGAGATGGCGGCGGGCTCGCTGCAAGCGAGGGGGGAACCGCCCCCCACTGGGCTTGCTGCGAGCAAGGGGGAACCGCCCCCCACAGATGCAAGCATGGCCGACAGAGATGGCTGCGGGCTTGCTTTGAGCGAAGTGGGGTTTATTTATTTATATACCCTATGATTTTTCACATTCAAGCCATCAATTGAAGACTTCTTTTTTTTTTTGGTTTTTTTTTTGGTTTTTTTTTGGTGTTTTTTTTGGTGTTTGTTTTTTTTGGTGTTTTTTTTGGTGTTTTTTTTATGGTGTTTTTTTTTTTTGGTTTTTTTTATGGTTTTTTATGGTTTTTTTTGGGTTTTTTTTTGGTTTTTTTTTGGTTTTTTTTTTGTTTTTTTTTTTGGTTTTTTTTTTTTTGCTTTTTTTTGGTTTTTTTTTGGTTTTTTTTTTTGGTTTTTTTTGGTTTTTTTTGGTTTTTTTTTGGTTTTTTTTGGTTTTTTTTTTGTTTTTTTTTTGTTTTTTTTTTTGGTTTTTTTTTGGTTTTTTTTTTGATTTTTTTTTGCTTTTTTTGAAGAGGTCGATGCACCAAGCATGGCCTGGCTCGTTGGGGGGACTTCATCACCCCCAAACCGAGCGAGCGAGCAAGGCAGGAGGGAGGGCCCGGCTTGGTGGGGGGATTTCATCACCCCCCAACTGAGCAAGCGGCAAAGGGGGGGGGGCAGCTCGTTGGGGGGACTTCATCACCCCCCAACCAAGCGAGCAAGCAAGGCGGGAGGGAGGGCCTGGCTCGGTGGGGGGATTTCATCACCCCCCGACCAAGCAAGTGGCCAAGGGGGGGGGCAGCTTGGTGGGGGGACTTCATCACCCCCCAACCGAGCGAGCGAGCAAGGCAGGAGGGAGGGCCCGGCTTGGTGGGGGGATTTCATCACCCCCCGACCAAGCAAGCGGCAAAGGGGGGGGGCAGCTTGTTGGGGGGACTTCATCACCCCCCAACCAAGCGAGCAAGCAAGGCGGGAGGGAGGGCCCGGCTCGGTGGGGGGATTTCATCACCCCCCGACCGAGCGAGCGGCAAAGGGGGGGGGCAGCTCGGTGGGGGGATTTCATCACCCCCCGACCAAGTGAGTGGTAAAGGGGGGGGCCAACTCGGTGGGCGCACCAAGCAAGCGGCAAAGGGGGGGGGGGCCGGTGGGGCTCGCAGTGGGGGGGGACTTCATCACCCCCCCGCCCAGGGACCGAGAAAGGGGGGAGCGAGCCACCGGCTTGCGGTGGGGGGGACTTCATCACCCCCCGCCCAGCAACCAAGCAAGGGGGGAGCGAGCCACCGGCTTGCGGTGGGGGGGACTGCATCACCCCCCCGCCCGGCAAGCAAGCAAGGGTGAAGGAGCTGGTGGGGCTCGCGGTGGGGGGCACTTCATCACCCCCCTGCCCAGCGAGCAAGCAAGGGGGACATTGAGGGGGGAGGGAGGGGGGGGGATTTCAAATCCGCTCCCCACCTAGCAAGCAAAAGAGGGGGGAGATCAAGGGGGGAGGGAGGGGGAGGGAGGGGGGAGGGAGGGGGGAGGGAGGGGGGAGGGAGGGGGGAGGGAGGGGGGGATTTCAAATTCCATCCCCACCTAGCAATTGAGCAAGGGGGGAGATCGAGGGGGGGGGGAAGGGGGGAGGGATGGGGGATTTCAAATTCCATCCCCACCTAGCAATTGAGCAAGGGGGGAGATCAAGGGGGGGGGGAAGGGGGGAGGGATTTCAAATCCGCTCCCCACCTAGCAAGCGAGCAAGGGGGGAGGGACAGGCTTGGTGGGGGGGTTTTCCAATCCCCTCCCCACCTAGGAAGCTATTTAGTAACCTGGACCACACCAACACCAACCACCACCAACCACCACCCACCACCACCCACCACCACCCACCATCACCCACCTCATCCACCTCATCCACCACGACCACCACCCCATTGGTAAGTAACCTTTTTTTTTTTTTTTTAAACAAGAGGGTATTCAATTTTTGTAGATATCAATATTGATGGAATTTCATTTTTTGAAGATATCAATATTGATGGAATTGAACGAAGGCATGTCTAGTAAAAATGGGTATGGGATTTAAGCTTTATTCCTCAATATCCTTTGACAATAAAATTACTAATTGAATTTTTGATTCTGCATTATTTTTCTTTGGGTTTTCCATTCATGTTTTGATTCCTGGGTGTCATCCTGAAACATGGTTTGTAGTTTTGATGAGCTTGGCGTTTCAGGAGATGCCAAGGAGACACAACATGGATCAAAGCCTCTAGTTTTGATTCTGCATTATTTTTCTTTGCGTTTTCCATTCATGTTGTGATTCCTGGGTGTCATCCTGAAACACAGTTTGTAGTTTTGATGAGCTTGGCGTTTCAGGAGATGCCAAGGAGACACAACATGGATCAAAGCCTCTAGTAGTAGGAAAACAACACAGACTACCAAACTCAGATGTTACTTCAACATCCAAAAGTAAAAAGAAGTTCAACCGTGCCAGAAGGCATTATTCACTCTTTCCGTGTTTCCCTAAAAGCTGCTTTGGTTTTTCAACCAAAGCATGCCGGAGATTGAATGCCTTGCATGAATGCGTCCATTAAGGAAACCATGCAAAGTGCTTTCTAATCGATGATGGTATTTGATTTATTGGGCTGTGGCCGCGCCATGCCTGAAACATCAATCCTTTGGTTTATTTGCCCCTTGGTTTTCATAATGTCACCATCTCATTCCAATAAAATACCCCCAACATTGGCAATTGATTGCTTGATCAATGAGAGGAGGAATTGGAGGAGGGGAGGGGCTCACCTTGATGGATAGAGAAATGGATCCAGGGGGGGACTAAAGGTTGAATGATCAAAGGATCAGCAACTGGTGAGGGGAAGGAAGAGGAAGAGGGTGGAGGGGGCTTACCAGGATTAGGAGGAGGGGATTCAGTGAGTGAGGTGAGATGAGGTGGTGGTGGTGAGTAAGGTGGTGGTGATGAGTGAGGTGGTTTGGTGAGGAGGAGGCAGGGTTTGACCGGTGAGTGAGTGGGGTGAGGTTGAAGGGGTTGAGTGGTGAGGGGGAGGGGGGTGGCATTTGGTGAGTGGCAGGGTTTGAGGTGGAGGTGTTTTTGGATTCAAGTCCACTAAAAAAAAAAATAAAAAAAAAACTCAGCCTATGAATCTTGGGTGAACAACCAAAACCAAAAAAATACGGTGAAGGGAATTTTTACCAATTTCAAAATCAAAAATTACTCATCAAAGCGAGCAAGGGTGAGAGGAAGAATCCGCTCTCTCATAGAAGAAGATGAGGGACCAGATGAGACAGGGATGACTTGAGGCCGATCAGGAATATCATCTTGGAATATTTTGTCCCATTCATCTTTGATGTTGGCCAAAAGGTTTTGAAGGATTACACAAGTGATAATCCAGTTGATGAGGAACCTCATATCTTTGGAACATTGGAGCTGGTTTTGCATCTCCCGTAAGCTGGCCCATCTTCCTTTCAGAATTCCTATGGCATGCTCAATCCAAACTTGTGATTGGGCAAGATGATAGTTAAAATTGGTTTTTCCTTGATCATTGGACAAAACATTCCGGTATGCTGGAACTACATATTTCCCACTTGCATAAGCCGAATTGGCCAGAAGGTATTGATCTTGGTCAAAGTAGATCTCTGGTTGTTGGGCAATCCGCATCCGATTGAAAACATATGAATCATGACAAGAACCTGGAAGGCCAGCATGGAGGGAGATGAACTTCTTGTTGTTATTGCAAACAAGTTGTAGTGCCACGGAGTATCTAAACAAAGAGATGGAACATATTTGGTCAGTGTGTGATCCAAAGTTTTATCATAGAAATTGGAAAAGAAATGAATCAATTGCCTTTTTTTACAATCAAAATAGTGGTTGCCATCTAGGTTGGGTTTTTGACTCAAGGGGATGGTGGTTCCATCAACAAAACCAATGCAACCAGGAAAGCCTTCTGTCTCCATTACTTGAGATATCTCCTTGCGTTCTTCTTTGGTTGGCCATGAAAGGACCAAGCGGCGGAAAGATAGGATAGCAATCATGACTCTTTTGGTGTATAAGTCAATGCTTCCGTAACTGACTGAGAATAGATTTTCCAATTGATGGATTGCTGCTCCATTTCCATTTGACCCCAATCTACAAAGAGCAACGGCAAGTTGGATGGCTGGATCGCATTGAGGATTGCAAGAATTGTTCTGGAAGATGTGGTGGTCTTCAATCATTGCCAAAAGTTTCATGAAAGAAGGCAACAAAGTTTGGAACAGTTGCTGGAAGCTTAAGTCAGGGATGAGATGAAGCTTTTGCCTTTCATACATAGGGTTATGGAGAGTGTTTATTCTTGGAACCATGTATTGCTTTGCCAACAGAGAATTCAAAGCTAACCAAGTTGATTCCAAATTGGAGTCTGAATCAGAGTCTGAATGGGAGTCAAACAGTAGCAAAAGTTCAGTCAGCTTTTTTGCGTTTTCAACTTGCTGGCGGGATGTTTGATTGGACATGTTGAGAAAGGTGGGGAGTGATGTGGGGTGATGAGATGATGATGGGATTTGTGTGAAGATGGGTATGTGAAGGTATGTGAAAAACAATAGAGATGTGTGTGATGCGATGGAGATGGGACCGGTATGGATTTGCTGATGTGGATGGGTGTTTTTGATGTGATGGATGGTGGATGGATGATGATGCATAAATGGAGGGTTTAATGGCGTGTTTGATGATTGAAATCTGCCATTTTCATGAAAAACGCCATTTTGAAATACACCAGTTAGGGTGTATGTGTATTTCAGAAACCCGCCATTAAAAATGGCGGGTTTTGTCAAAAAAATGGCGGGTTTGCTAACTTTGATACGCCCTAATAAAGGGAATTGTTGGGGTGGAAGAGGAAAAATCTCAAACTCAGAGAAACAAGTGACTTGCAAGTGCAAATATTGACTTGCCTTAATTTAGATAGTATGTAGTCTTCCTTGCAAGTATTAGAAAAACTAAAAGCTAATTTTTTGACTGCTTAGCCGCTTCACGCGCTAGCCACTTCACACAACTATTGAATTCATGTTTTCCTCCACAATACATACATAAACCATTCTTTTGTCTCCTTAGCTTTTCCTTGTTCCAGGAAATCCCGGTTTCCTTGTCCAGGAATTTTGGAGTTTTGGCAACAACCTTCCCTTTTGGGTTGGAGTTTGAGGCTTGATTTTGTTTGTGTTGCTTTGGATTCTTCAAGTGTTTCTTTGAAGATTTGTGTTCCTTCTGAGCAAAGGTTGATGATCCATGGTTGTTTTTCCAAGAGAGGTCCTTGTCATGATAGCCATTATCAAGCTCAATAACCCAGTCAATTGAATGCTGAAGGGAGGTTGTCTTATGTCCCCCAACTGCAATTTTCTCAATTAGGAATGCCAGTAAAACTTTTCAAAAGTGAAATAAAAGAGCTTCCTTGTTCCATTGGACGCAAGACTGCAAAGTTTGGAAGTTGAAGACATAAACAGAAACTCTACTATTTTTTTTCATGACTAAGTTATTAAGCTCATATTCTGCATTTTGGAATTCATGAGGGTTGCCAAACAGGGTGAACAGTTTCTGCTCAAAGGTTTCCCAATTTTTGAGGATACAAGTGGGACTGGTATTAGATAATAGTTTGAGTTAGGTTTCAAAACACTGCAAGGCTCTTCCACCAAGGAAGGAAGACACATACATAAATTTGTGTCTATGAGTAGGAAAATTATGAGGATTTTTTGCAAAGATGATTTCAAAATACTGTAAATAGGATCTAATTTTATGGGAGTGTTCCCCTTTAAAATGATCAAGTTTCTTCATTCCCAGGGTATGGAAGCTAGGGAAACAAGGAACATATTGCAAGGAATTGTTGATTAAGAGCCTGGGTGGGGGTCAAGAGCAAGGTCAAAGCTTTGGTCCCGGGAGCATTAGTCAGAACCTTGATCAACCACAAGTTGAAGTTTCATTGGAAGAGTTTTTAGAATATTTGATTTCTTTGAGAGGGTCCACTGGAGCTTCCTGTTGAGGAGCAAGGGGATCATCCATTGAGAGGTTCCACCAAAGGAGATTTGGAAGAAGGGACAGGGTCTAAAGCTTGTTGGGCCCAAGAAGCGCTGGATCTCCCTACCCAATGGATATCATCATTGTAAGGGGTGAGGGAAGCATTCCCTGTTGAGCAAATACCTGACATTGTAAAAGAAAAAATCTTCTATAGGTTGGCAAACTACAATAGAGGAGTTGAGTTAGTCAATTTAATGTCACACAACCACCCCACATACTATAGGGAGATCTGAGATGATTGTGAGCGCAAAGGAAGAGACTGAGTGTGGGAGAGTGCAAGGTAGCAAGGCTAACTGGAAAGTGCAAAATTATGATGGGGTGACTCAACAAAAGGCAAGAAGGGAGAAACATTAAAATCCAAAGGAAACCAAAGCCAAGCCCAATGTGATGACTGGATTTAGCAAGATGCAAGAATGTATGAAATTAACTAACTGAGGATACAATCTTCAGGTAGGAAACAAAGCCTTTCTAAGTTAATCCAAAGGTGACTAGACACAACCTGATAAATGGCTGGATACAGCTAGGAGGTGATGAGGCAATGAATGGCATGAAAGGAATGGGAAATGAAATAAGTGTACAGTCATTTTTGAGGTTGTAATGTAGGTGAAAGACAATAGAATCTGAGCGTACAAGAACGTAACGGATGGGACAGGAAGGAATGACATGGGGAGACAATGCAAATGTGAAGATACCGCTTATGCAGGGTAAGGGACTAGTCCATTTGCAAACTGTACAGTTTATGTGGCTATCTAGGCATGGGTGCAAACTAGTGTGAGTGCGTGACCAAGAATGGAAGTCCAAGGGCTGATGATACCCAGGGTGAAAGAGCGGAGCTTTAATAGATGGTTGACCGGAGTAGAGTTAACTGCAAGGTTTCCAAGTATATACAGATTGAGTTGCCTAGATCGGAAGGTTGTTACACAAGCAAGAGGAGGCAAGTGGAAGGCACCATTGATGTTGTTCTTTGTTTGTGTCACACTTATGGACTGAGGTAGATGGTACACCAGGACCAAATTGGGGTCTCTGGCTGACCAGTGACATGAAGTCACTATATGTGGCCAATGTTGTCTCCAATGAGTATCAAAAGTTTCACCATGAAAAGACAATGATGGATTCTGTGATTCACCATAACATATACCGGGTTGATTGTGGATTTCACCTTGATGGAAAATAAAAGTAAACTGGTTTTCAACTTGGTTAAAAGTCAAAGTCAGTCTGGTTTCACCTTTGTGGAAAATGAAAGTCAAACTGATTTACCCAATGATCAAATTTGTTTTCAGGATGACATCACCAGACAAAAAGAAATAAATTCAAATGTTTTCAAAATTGTAGCACTTTTTTTTAATGCATGTGCATTTTTTTCAATTTTATTGGCATTTACTCATAAATGAATGTCCCTTCAACAAAAAAACAGTGGATGTTTCACAGGGTGAAATTTTAATTTTCACACAACTATTTGTACATGCGTTTCACAGAAAAATGTTGTGAATTCAAGGTGGTATTCACCTGATTTTATTTATTTCATAAATGCCTATAAAAATATCAAAATGCTTTTTATAGTTCCAAATCTGTTGAGTGGATCCAAACTAATATAGACAGGCCATCTTGTTCAGACAGTGCAGCATGACAATCAATATCACCACAAGTTATGATCTGCCAATTATTGGTTGCTCTCACTTGAAAAACATTCAGATGTTCCCAACTTGAAAGGAATTTTGTATTTGTTTCAAAAAAATTGATAAAAATATAAAAATAAGGGAAATCTTGAACAGGATCAACAATATTGATAATTTTTGTAATCTTACCAAAATGTGGAGTATTATCTAGATAAAAACAAACAATGATGTTGCCCATATGTTTATTGTGTGTGGTGAAGGTTGAATTCTTCCAGTTAAGATGATGGTGGTATCTCCACCACGAGGACAAAATGATGCTCCAAGAGTCACATGAATTAGTTGGAAAATCATGATCAATCCAGTGAATATGTGGTTTGACCTTCCTCAAATGATCAAGGAAATCAGTGTAATCTTTCCTTTCTGCCAGATTTGGTTTTGAAGTATTCTGATTGTCATTTGCATCTTTGCTTTTTAAATATGATTTAATAATTCTTACTTCTGGGGGGGCTTCAGGTTTGTTCAAAATGTTCTTCAAGTTTTAAGATTGGGAGAATCTATGCAAAAGAGTCAAGGATATATTTTCTGCAATCAGAAAGAAATGAAAATTAGTTTTTTGTGATTGATATGATTCAAAATTTGAGCTTATCTTCTACCTGTTGAATTTTTATGGTTAATACGGGAAAAAAGCCCATTTATTCTTTCATATGCCCATGTGGCAGAACAAGGAGCAGGACCCCACCGCATTAGGAGCTCAGGTATATGTGTGGAAAGGTGATGGTTTGGTTTGGATTTGCATGCAGGAAAAGGCTTCTGAAAACTATTTTGGTATTTTGTCCAATGCTTGGTAAAGTCTGGAGCAGAATGTTGAGTAACAACCCAGCTGATAGCTATGTTGAGTGTGCTCACAAGGTGAAAAGTGTTTTCAACAATCTCTGCAGGAAGTGGATTTCCCCCTTTGTCTCTTGTTATAAATAAAAGGGGGAGATAAAGCTTATATATCAAGAGCAATTCTGCAGCTTTCAAGCTTCCATGAGCAGCCACACCAAGATTCTTTGGCACCCTGTTCCAATTGGAGGGAATGGGTGTCCTTTCAATCAAGTTTTGGATTTTTTTCAGAGTTCCTGATTAAAATGTAAATGTTGGAATCATTTTTCCATCAACCCTTTCAGACTGAAAATCATATCTAGTGATGCTTGATATTGGAACATAGTCCAAATCATCATTATATTGATCGCTGGTTCCTGAGGTGTGAAGAAAGTTGGCACTCCTTTCTAAATAGGGAGTGGTGGTATTTTTCTGATTGTTGGAAATATTTTTGCGGCGGGTTTTGGGTATGCTCTGAAGATCTGGAATGGCCTCCCTCCTCAGATATCTCACCTCTCTTGAGTCAATGTCTTTATTTAGTATGTAATCTTCATTTTCACTTTCACTTCTTGAGAGTGTGTCACTACTGGAAAAAATTCCTTTTTGCTCTTGTTCTTCTTCAATGTTGATTCCAGCAGGCAGAGTTTATTTGTGGCATGATCTTTCAAAGCTCCAAGGACCATATTGTGCATCACATCAAGATTTATCATCTTGGTTGCATCCCAATAAGGCAGCTCTTCAAGGATTGAATATCTCACACCTGTTTTTCAAAAGACTTCCTCACGTGCATTAATTGAGGGTGCTTGAAGCCATTTCTGGACACTTTCCTTGTTTTCCTTCAGGTTGCAATTTGGGAACAGGAATGGATGAACAACATCCATTTGGAATTTCTCAATATGGCAGAAATTTCAAAACTTGGCTCCTGCATGGCTTGTGAAACCAGTGAGCTTCCTCATAGCTACAACATCAGCAATTACAGTCAAAATGGCAACTCTGATGAAGGATCCATTTGTATTTAGAGCTTTTTTTGAGAATAAAAGACCATTCCAAAGTTCTTTTAGTTCTTCAAAAAGGGTTTGTAGTAGATAGTTCAACTGGGGTCCAGTGGGCTCCTTGGGTCCAGGTATGATTCCAGCAATATATAAATTTTCTCTTCTGTGACATTTTTCAGGAGGAAGATTGAGACAAACCAAGACTATTGAACCCAAGCTTACATGCCTGCTTGATTTTCCAAATGCATTGAACCAATCAACATAAATTGTAAAAGCCAAATGTTCCTTTTTTGAAAGGAAGCATTCTGATTCACCAATTCCTTTGAATTTTTTTCAAACAAAACCATCCCAAATTTCAGTCATGATATCCCTTGGTGATCTTTCCAGGTGAGCAGAAAGATCCTTTTAAATTGCATTGCGTTGCAAAAAACTTGCTAGCCATGCCTTAAAAGGTTGGTACACAAATGTTTTACTAGGGGAGAACTGTGATTCAATAATTTATTTCATTTTTGGATTTTTGTTTGATGATTTCTTCATTTTCCCAATTGATTCTGTACATGCTGGAATGAATTGGCCATATTTGAGATGTCTGGTACACTTGATTTCTTCATTCTTGATGTCCTTCACCCATGCAGGGAGAAAGAAAAATTATGGACAGCAAGCATATATATTCAAGGTGGGGTTGACATTCAGGTATTAAAAAACAGTATGCATGTTTAGGGGGTTTGTTAATTGAATATTTGTAGTGTGATTTAGAATGGTCTGCTTGTGCAAATTCAATGCAAACAACAGAAATCTGGATGCATCCCTGCTGATACAATTTTCAAGATTCAAAATAGCCAATATCACTAGAGAGAGCACAAATGGTCTTTCATTGAGTCTCCAAGGGATTGTAGAATACTTTGATGTATCAAAGATGACTGAATCTGAATGAGAGTCAGACAAATGAAAAGCTGAAGCAGAGGTGCTCTGTAATTTGTTTGGTTCTGATGACCTTGGTGAACTGAAGGAAACTTCAAATTATTTCTGATTTGATTGATTCCTGGGTGGATTTATTTTGGTTTTTTCTCTTCTTGCTATGTGATGTTGATAATGGGCAGTTGAAAAAGCAAACCCAGGTCTCATCCCATGAATTGTCATGTGGGTCTTGGAATTAAAATCATCACATTGGCAGATGATGTGCCTGTTTTGTGATGGTGACATGCTAATAAATAGTTCTTACTAGTGTTGGGTATATTTTCCTTCCAAATGGTAATCCAAAAAGTCTTAATGGGGGGATGAAAGTAGAAAAAGTAGACATCTTATATAGAAGTGTCCTGATGCATTGAAGTGAACAATTTTATCTCAAGATTGTAACTGAAATCAAGTGGATGAGTCTTGGAGCTCATCAAGCAGGGGGTTTGGTGCAGGTTTGAAACGTGTTTCACAAGAAGCTTCAAAATATTAAATCACAAATTTTTATCCGGAATTACAAAAAATAGGACAGAAAACAAATCATAGTGTTTGAATTGTTTCATCAGTAATATGAGCCCCTCTTGGAAGATTGAAAAATTGGTCTCCATTGGGATGGCAATTCAGCCAGTATTCACTGAAGCCAAGCACAATGAACTTAGCAA